>JAACJO010000082.1:0-25000 GCA_013368445.1 Leucocoprinus leucothites
CTTATGCATCCACCAGCCAACAACATAGCCAAACCCCAGTTGAACCCATATTAGAACCTGCCTTGTCCCAAGAGGCAGAACACCTAATGAAATATCTGTATACCTACTAACACAATGGAGGTGTCATCTGGTTCCAACCAGCAGGATTCAACACCATGAAAGATGATGATAAATCCAATCTGATCCCAGACTTGTAGTTGTAGTTTCATAGTTTGATATTGTTTCATTAGTTAGTATTTAAGGACTTTGTATTTGGAAGATTAAATGCAAGTTTAATCTTTCCTTTGTTTCCTGGACTACTTGTGTTTACTCGCCCTGCCTTGAATTCACTTGTATCATTGTTGTTGTCTCGAACCTCTTGCTACCTTAGACTTACCTCAAGTCTTCTTGGCCTTCTCTTACTGAGCTTTGAGAATACTCAAGCTTATTAATTGAAGTAGGTTAAAGACCAGTTAGCGCTGTCTTATGTAACCCAATCATGTGTTGTGACATGTGACGTTACTAGGCACTCTGACTGTAAATCTTAACAATAAGATTAAACTTCCTACTGTGCCGATTCCAGTAGTATCCCACAACAAACCCATCATGTTTGGTTCTCATTGCCTAGTTGCTGTGCCATCCGACATCTCTTACAAGCTAGTATTGCTTCACGCTACACTCGAAGAAATCCTTGGGCTAGTATTGCTTCAGCTACACCGAGAAGAACACTGAACCGATCTATAACCGGCAAGCCTCTGATTAGGAATCATGCCGAGAGTTATACATCACCCCTGGTGCATGCCAAAGAACGACCTGATTCCTTGCATACAAACTATGAAGGCAGCCAATCAGAAGAGTCCGACCATGAGCATCCGACTAGTAGACTAACGTCATCCGAAGAACCCGAATCACCATC
This sequence comes from Leucocoprinus leucothites, assembly GCA_013368445.1. Classification (NCBI taxonomy): domain Eukaryota; kingdom Fungi; phylum Basidiomycota; class Agaricomycetes; order Agaricales; family Agaricaceae; genus Leucocoprinus; species Leucocoprinus leucothites. The sequence continues at coordinate 896 of JAACJO010000082.1, forward strand.
GTGGATCAGTGAGATCAACAATCAAACAGAAAACTACTCAGATTACGAATCTGACGAAAATCCAAATTCATCAACTCTATCGATTCTATTTTTAGAACTATTACCCCTGATACACAACAATATAATCGAATTAATACTCGAACGACACCCATCAATTGTTGTTCGTGAATGTCCGATAGCTCATCTTCCAACAATCGTAGAAGAGCCCCCACACCTCGCAGCATGCCTCTCCTAAACAATTCCGAAGTCATTTTCACCAGAAAGTGAACCCAACAACCAACAAATGAAAACCCTCAACGAATCCCGAGAAGTCTCAAAACACTCTCTTCTCACAACAACTCCCCAACCTTCCAACCCCTCCAACAAAACCATCTTTACTCCCAGCCATCCAAAGACAAAGAAGCAGACACTACGAAAGAAGAACACAAGCCAATCTCAAAACCTTGCTAGACTTGAAAACTTCCACCAAACAGAACCCCCTACATCCAATCAAACCAATGAAACCCAAGAAATGCCTTCACAAGGATCTTCCACGTTACCACCCATTCACAATCAGAATCCGAAACCTCTTACAGATCACAAAGAGAAGGATCACCAATGGAATCCAACGAACCTACAGAGGATCCGAAACCTTGGCAGCAAACACATTTGGATATAGGGCAAACAACCCAGAATACAATGTCTATCAACCAATGCAAAGTTCAAAGGGAAAGGACCGCCTGGAAATCCAGACGGAGGAGGAGGTGGAGGAGGAGGATTCTTTGGACAACCACAACAACACAACCCACAAAACAACTACAGAGGAATTAAATATGACCTACCCAAAGAGTTCAATGGCACCGCTCAGGATTACCAAAGATGGAAAGAGCAACTTTCGCTCTACTTCTTGGCAAACCGTGATCAACTCCCATCCGATCACGACATCATCATCTGTGCACTCTACAACATGGGAGAAGGAGCAAGTTTCTGGCAAGAGATTTCCTTACCCATCACATGCAAAACGGAGTACCTACCTTCGGTTCGCCAAAGCATTTTGGCAAGCCCTGGATCAATCGTTCTTACCCTTCAACGAAAGCAAAGCTTCCTCAGAAATGGCTCGCACTAAACAATTGCAAAGACCCTGAAACCTATATCATGGAGTTCAGAATCCTGGCTAACCGAGCCGGAGTCAGAGAAACCCAACAACTCATTCATCAATTCCGAGAAGGTCTCGACCCAAGCATTGCAATCGAGCTATTTCAAAACATCCAGGAAACAACTTGGAGGAATGGTTCATGGCGGCACATGTGGCGGAAGAAACTGAAAGAATGGAGGCAGACTATTATCGAAGACACCCCCAGATATACTCCCGAAGAAAGATGGCAAAACCGAAAAGGGTAATCATTACCAGAGTCAAGGCTACATCCGCCCCAACCTAATAGAGACCTGAATGATGGACGTCGATGCTATGGAAGCATTACTTCAGAACTTCGCGATTTCTCAAGGCTACCAACAAAACGATGATTCATCGTCTGATGAAAGCGAAGACGACGATGAAGATCATCAAGAAAACGTTAAGCAGTCAATCTTACAAGGTTCGATACAATCCTTTCTTCCGTCAAAAGAAACCTCAGAAAAGGAACGTGTTTCGAATGTGAGCAAACAGGACACTTTGCTCGAGACTGTCCCAAGCGTAAAGCATGCCTTTCAAAAATCCCACAAAACTCCCAATCCAAGAATGCCAAACATAAGCGACCGTATGCCTAGGAAACCACGCGATAATGACAAGAAGAACCAGAGACGCTTCCAAAGCATGCAACTTAACGAAATCGTCCAAAGCATCCCCGACGATGAAGAAGTTGTAAACGTCTACAACGAGCATGCAGATCAACCCGGATTTGTCCATCGAGAAATCCAGGATTTTGTCTCAGAATTAGCATCCACATCTAATTCGTCAAAACCCTCTACCGGACAGTGCACACTCCTCTCCTCATCAACCCCAGATTCAAAGACCTATTTATTTCTCGAATGGACTACAGAATGATAGTTACCCAGACCAAAGACCCCGACAGGACTCTCTTATTTAAATGAAGTTTCCCTTACCCCATGCAATCCAACACTCTTTATCTTCCCCTCAAAGTGCACCTACCGAGAGAACCGTGGATACCTTAGCACTCCTTGATTCAGGAGCAGGAACCGATCTTATTGACCAAGATCTCAAAATGAATGGAAACTTCCGAGAAGAAAACTTCCAAAACCACTCGCCATCAGGAATGGAGACGGATCAGTTGTAGAAAACACATCCATCACCGATTACGTAGTAATCAAACTACCGTTTATGGAAAAAATCAAAACCAATGATCATTGTCGCAAACCTAGGATGACCACGAATAATCTATGGAATCCCATGGTTTTCAAAACACAACCCTGTAGATTGGACCAAGAAACCCTTTCTTGGCGATCTACCTTGAAAACCAAGAATTCACTACTTATTAGATTCAGCATTTCCCAACACAATCGGACTGGATGAATTCAACCTGTCAGACAAAGACTTCATCGAATTCAATGCCAAAACATCACACTCTCAGACATTCGCCCAACAACAGGAGAAAAGAAAGAAACCGATCCCAAAAAATGTACCCAATTATCTTCACGAATTCCTCGACCTCTTCAGTGAAAAGAAAAGCGAACGATTCCCACCATCTCGAACCTATGACCACAAAATCGAGATGAAACCATCTTTTCAACCCAAAGCTTTTCCCTCATACAAATGTATGGAGAACCCTTGAACTCGACAAATTCTTAGAAGAAAATCTATGAAAGGGATACATTCGACCATCGAAGTCACCAATGGCTTCTCCTTTCTTCTTTGTATCCAAGAAAAATGGATCTTTGAGACCATGTCAAGACTATCGATACCTCAATGAACACACCATCAAAAATGCCTATCCAATCCCTAGTATCCAATCAATACTCGATCGACTTCAAGGATCGAAATATTTCACAGCACTCGACGTATGACTTGGATAACAACATTCGCATTTTCGATGGAGATCAATGGAAAGGAGCTTTCGTACACATAAAGGGTTATTGAACCCACTGTTATGTTTTTGGAATGTGCAATAGCCCAGCAACATTCCAAAACATGATGGACACCATCCTCGCTCCTCTCATTCATCAAAAGTTATCGTATACATGGACGATGTGTTGATTCACATGCAAAAACAAAACAGGAACTAAGAAATCACCCGCCAAGTTTCGAATTTCCGAAAACATGATCTCTATCTCAAAGCAGAGAAATGTGATTTCGAAAAAGAAAAATTGGCATACCTAGGATTCATAATTTCACCGACAAAGTACGCATGGACCCAATAAAACTCAAAGGAATAGCGGATTGGCCAATACCCAAAACCACATGATATTCGCAAATTCATTGGTTTTTGCAACTTCTATTGAAAATTTATACGAAATTATGCCCATTATGCAGCCCCTCTCAACGCTCTCCTTCGCAAAAACCAACCATTTCAATGGAATCCAGAAGCTCAAACATTGTTCAACATTCTCAAAAAGAAATTCCTACAAGAACCCATCCTCATAACCCTGACCCAACCAAACTCTTTGAAATACAAACTGATGCTTCAAACCATGCATCAGGCGCAGTTTTACTTCAAAAGGATTCAAATGGTATCATGCACCCATGTTTCTTCCACTCAAAAGGATTTTCCCCCACCAAAAAATGCTACCACACATCTGAACAAGAATTCCTAGCAATCATCTGCACATTGCAAGAATGGCAACACTACATCAATGGATCACCACATGAAAACCATTGTATGGACAGATCATGACAATATTATTCATTGGGCTAAACCATCAAAGTTATCCTGATGGACAATTTGATGGTCTGCCCTCATTAGTGCCCATAAAGTCAAGATCTGCCACATTGCCAGCATTAAAAATGTCACAGCTGATGCACTCTCACACTGACCTGACCATGTTACTGAAGAAGAAGAAAAACCACAAGCAGCCATCTCTGCCTATATGTTTGATACATTATCCTTCCCAGCAATGGACATTGATATTCTCAATCCAGAAATTGAAGAATCACTCCCAACGAAACCCAATAGCTCACCTCACATCGACGAAAAAGGACGTTTCACACTCCCCACCAACAACTCATTCAAGAAACATTTACTCCAACAAGTACATGACACCCCAGCAGCAGGACACTCTGGTACAACCGAAACCATATGTAAACTAGAAGAATACATCACATGGCCTGGAATGAGAGCTTTTGTCAAGAACTATGTAAAAGGATACCCCATCTGTCAACAACACAAGATCAACAGACGACCTTTCAAACTCCCACTCCAACCCATTAAAGGACCATGCTCTCTTCAACTATTCGCACAAATAGCTATGGATCTCATCACCGATCTCCCAGAAGTTGATGGATTCAATTCTATTTTGTCCATAGTGGACCATGGACTCACAAAAGGGATAATTATAGTACCAACACAAAAAAGAAGCCACTGCAGATCACATCTCTGATCTGTTAATCAAAAACATCTTCTCATGTTTTGGAACCCCAGACAAAATTATCTCTGATCAAGACCCTAGATTCGTTGCTAAATCTGTCCAAGCTCTGTTCAAGAAGCTAGGAATAGAACACACACAATCTACTGCATACTACCCTCAATCCAATGGTACCACAGAATGCTTCAACCAAGAAATTGAAATGTACCTCTCTGCTTACTGCTCCAAGAACACACTTGACTGGCCAAAGAAACTACCCCTTGTTGAATTCGCACACAACTCCAGAACCCATTCAAATTGATCACAAACACCCTTTGAACTGATGTATGGCCACCCCCTCAAAGCTTTCCCAACTGATCAAGAACCAACGAACAACCCAGCAACTAAAGACCAAATTGACTGGATAAAGAATATCTGCATAGCCACACAAGATTCGCATGAGAAAGCAAGGCAAACTATGACTGAATGCATCAAAGGCCCACTTCCAAAACTAGAAGTAGGACAGAAAGTTTGGCTGGATTCACGCAATCTCCCTATTTGAGCACCATCAAGAAAACTATCAGCAAAACACATAGGACCCTTCGAAATCACAAAGAAGCTTGGACCTGTGAACTACAAACTAAAATTACCCAAATTATGGAAAGTTCATCCCTGCTTCCACATAGGACTCCTATGGCCAGTAACTGAGAACAACGAATATGGAAATCATTTTGAGAACCCACCACCTGATCTTGTAGAAGGAGAAGAAGAATGGGAAGTTGAAGATGTTGTTCACCATCGCAAAACATGCTGTGGAAAGATTGAATATCTGATTCATTGGAAACGATACCCCAATTCGGAATGGACATGGCAGCCTGCAGACACCCTAAAGAATGTACAGGAAATGTTAGACATTTATAAACAGTATCATAAACTTTGTTGAAAAACCAGAATCATGCACCATCTCATTCCAAACACCACCCCAAACCCTTATACCTACCAACCCAATACACCCCTAGTACCTCTCTGCAAATCAGACATTATATCTAACTCCAGTCATTTATCTCCATGCCCTCCAACATATACCTCACCTGGAACAGGAATGAGCTATGTCATTGCCCCTCCAGTCACGACCATCGCACAGTCCTCTTCCTCAATTTTGGAAGATTCTCTACCAGAAGAGATCTACACTGACCCTATTAGAGCCATTCAAACCTTCCAACTCTATGATGCTCCCTTCACTGAAGCTAGGGCCACTCTCTGCAAAGATTAACTTGACACTGTTCAGTTCGACCTATTCAGGGAGGACTGGACTACTCTCTTATTTCTTAAACACATGTTGCTCCACCACTCACATTCCTTCAAGTGTCACGTTGATTCACTTCGCCGAACTGTCGAATCGCCTGTCATTAGGAAAATTGTGTCAGTGGCTAAACAAGCCCTTCACACTTTCCCAAAGGCTCCAGATCCAAGCAAGCCTAGTGAGACTTGACAAGGATCTGAACTCCCTACTCTCCAGTACCTGGATGGACCCGATGATGGAACCAATGGAATTCCCCCTGAACTTCCTGATGTGGCTCGACCTGACACCCCTCAGGGAACAAAACAGACTGGAATGAATGATCATAGACTATGATTGCCACAAACAGAATCTGACCTGGTTCCCACCCCCAAAAGTACTACACTGAGAAACTACTGCACAATCTGTAGGGTCAATAGTCATTTCGTGGACCAATGTGAATGCTACACTTGCCACTACTACCAACACTCTGCCCCTGGACATCTCAGAAGATATTGCTTCCTCAACAAACACTGAGCATGTACCACCCGAGAATTCACACAGGTCTTACAATGACAAGCCATCGCAAAGTTCCCATAACTACACCTCTTTCCCCTCACCTCATTCATCAGTGGAGTCTCTGACCAAGAACGATAATGGCTCAAACCTATCTTTACCCACAAACATCCATCACAAGTATTTAGACCTGGAGACCTCCCCCTACCTTCTTCCTGAACCACTTCAGCTCAAGAAGTCCACCTGATCCAACCCATTCAATGCCAATGACAAAGGCAAAACGAAGTCTTCCTCCACGTGGGACTTGACTCAACAGATGCAAGTAGAACACAAGTTCTACCGCTGCATTCTCCAGCTCGCCCAACTCCTGACACCAGATATATGCATTACCAAATGCCTCACCATTGACCTCATACCCAATGCTACCTCAGACCTTGATGAATCTCAGATGGAGGTTATGATCATAGGGACACTTATGGAGAAGAGTACGATGACCCCTATGACGATGTCACAATTGCCAACATCACAGGAGAGCCCTATGGAGATTACTGAGTCCAATTTGGATAAGGATATTGATGAGAACATCAAGTCCTACAAAAGGGATAGTGTTATAAATGTTGATTTGATTGACATCCACTATGACTTAATCATCTTAGATGTTGACACAGCCACATGTTCCAAAGCCGTGGTTTTAGATTGGAAAGAATACATTGGTAAATTTGATGTAGAGGAGGAATGATTTGATGTTGATTGGGATGAGTATAATTGGACCTGCCCTCTAGTCATGACCCCAAAGGCCATACTTCACATCAACATCAAGGCCTTTACTACTACAAACCAATGTGCTGCTGATATCAAGGCCAAGGACTTGAATGACTGCTTCAAGATAATGTGGCCAGATAAGGTGACTGGGACTTAGTTCTGGTATAAGGGGAGAGGACACTATATTGCCTTCATTCATTTTTCCAAGTCCACTGGCCTTGTCTCTAGCTCCACTATAGGCCAAACCTCCCTCTACTTCAAAAGAACTAATAGATATGTAGTCTGCCATAGTCAAATCTATCAGACAGTGGACTGCCCTACTAAGGCTGCATATCTGACTGTCCAATAGAGGACATACTTAGGTGATGAATGTCCCAACTAGGCCAGATCTGGAGTATTAGAGGTGTATATATAATAGCCATAAATAATGTATACTTCCACTAAGAAATACTACAACTTATCTCAACCTTGAAAATGTGCTCTCCAAGTCAAAAGATAGAAAGACTAACTAAGGGACTCAACAACACTACAGACAAGCTGAAAGGTCTAGTGATTTATGGACTAAGTAACTTGGTGATCTGAGGACTACTTAGAAAACTGAATAGGACAAACCTAAGTGCAATACTTGTATATATTTAACTGTAAACACTATGCAAATGACTGATAAATCCAGGAATCCAGTGTTCAAAAATTGTATGAGATTGAAAAAAAATGACATCCTATCATCTGAATCTGTACACTCAGACAATGATCTTAAGTACAATGAGGACAGAAAAGGCCAGACTAGTAGATTTTGAGGGTATGTTAGGGCTGAGTCTTCTATATAGTAGCTATAGTGCTTACCTTTTAATTACACTCTCTTTCAGGCTGCCTAAGATCATAATTCTAACTAACAGTGACATTTTAGATACTGCTATAAATGGTGAGTAGGCAAATAAAAGGCCTTTCATAGGAGAGAAGCTGGAAACCAACAAAAAAAGGATATAGTACTGCTAGGGTTAGGGTTAAAAGTAATATACAATTTTTTAGAAAAAACAATCTTTCATGTATTGACATAGGAATGTACAGATTGCATTTAAAGGCTAACAGATGCCAATGGGCCACTTACTAGCTACAGTACCTTGGAATTTAACACTTGATGTTAGAGCTATAAAACCTCAGTTATTAGTATTGAATATATTGGTGAACTGTATTCATGCTAATATAACTTCATTCTAAGATTATTGGTATATACATTCATAACCACTTCAAAAATTTATTAATATATATAATCCAGTAATTCTAGAGGTTTTATTTGCATATCTTGAGTTCCTTGTATACTACCACTTTGACACTACACTTGACTGTGTTCTCAAAGATAATGAGCCTTTCCATGTCTTCCCAGAATCTGTCTTCCTTGTCTGATACTGAGATAGTTGTTTAGGGTTTCACACTGGTGGTTGGGGTGGGTTTGGGGGGTGTTGCTGCTTTACACTTTGTTGGAGAATGATGGGAGGAGGAGTGGAGGTAGCTGCAGAGCATTTTCTATTTGAGTTGAGGTAAGCAGGGTCATCAGGAAGAGTTGGGGATAGGTGGTTGTCATTGGCTGCCTTTTTGTCTTTTTTGCTCTTTCTTTTCCTCAATGGCTTCCTAGTCATTAAGGCAGTTAGAGCTGAGGATGGAGTGTGGAACTTAGTGGATGGGGTGTGGGTGGAAGTTGGGGAAGACATTAGATGGATAGTTAATGCTGTTGTTGTTATTCAAATGTTTTATATTAAGTTAAGTTAGAAATTTTCTTGACAGCTTGGGACATTCCAGGGCTTGGTTGGCATGTTGGAACAAAAGGTTGGGGGAGTGGAGGGTAATTTTGGATAGTTTATTGTATGAGACATTTACTATCTGGGGTGGGTTTTGACAGATAGCACAATAGTTTACTATTAAGACTACAGTGGTATCTGATTGTTTTTTTTTTGGTAGGGGAAAATTGGCAATCTGATAGAGTGTAGGCTTGGAAATGATCCCTAACCCACTAAAAACCCCCTTGACTGCCTCTCTTGGAGCATCAAAACTATGGTGCATCTCTGAAGGGTGATGCCCAGTATGGCATGGCCATACCCTTTATCCTCAGGCAGGTTACCATATAGGGATTTGCTCCTTTAGTGAGCACTCACTCTCAGCTCATTGCCATTGCCATAGGTTCCTCTCCCTATAATATGGGGTGATGGATTCTTTGGTAGGTAGTTGTTACCAGGATCATTGGGGGTGAAGGTTCATATCCACCTTTTGCAGTAGTGTCATCATCAGTGTGAAATCATCAAAATCTATTGGCAGGGTACAGTTGAGCTCCTTATCCTAGTCTTTCTAGTTTGTAGGTAATTAAGAGCTTCTAGGGTTTTCTGGAGGTGGCTTGTTGATATTACTATTGAGTGCCTACCCATACTGAGGCCTAACCTTTGGGGGGGTGTTTATTTGTTTCTTCCTTTATCAGGTACAATACAATTCCAGTGAGGGAATTGTAGGGAGGACCTATATTCTATTTTTGTAGGATGTGGGGAAATTGTCCTCAGGGTATTTGGGTCTTGCTTGGTGGAAGAAGTGGGAGGGTTTTGTTTGGATGGGTGGGGGGGATGTAGAAGTGATTTCTTCAGCAGATCTGGCATGGTTAGGGGGTCATTGAAGCTATGATAGTTGGAGGGGGGGGGGGGGGTCAGTGAAGACATAGTCATCTTAGCTAATGCTTAGAACTTGGCAAAGTCTTGATGGGGGTTTCTTCACTATGCCTTGCTTATTGTTGTGGATATTGACTCTTTCAAAAGCAACTAGCCTCTTGTCCCAGTTCTGGCTGTCTGGGTTATTTTTAGATGGCCTTGATAGGAATATCATTTGCCTTATATAGATTCCGATGATTCACATCTTGTTGGGTATAAATGGTGTGACTTTGTTCTTAGACCTTCATGGCTTGTACTCATACTCCTCTTGAAAACACCTCTAAGTCTGGGTCCTTGGGCCCCATCATCAGGGATGATGAGGAGAAGAAGCAGCAAAGGGTGGAGAAGAAACATTGGGCTAAGCACAGGAGATAGCTCAGGGAGTTAGGCATGGTATCTGGGAGGGCAGGAGGGGGCTGCAGGGATGGCAGGGGCTACAGATGTGCAGGAGGGGGCTGAGGCAGATGAGGAGAAGCATTGGTCTCAGCATCAGAAGAAGCAGAAGAGGACATTGGCAGTCATTTCCGAGGAGCAGGATGTGCTCCCTGAGGCAGTGGAGAAGGATGTTAAGATTGAGGAGACTGTGGGGGCTGAGGGCCCTGATGAGGGGAGATCTGGGAGCCTGGCTAAGGTTCCTCCTTTTGAGCCAATGGTTGTTGTTCCTGATATGGACAGTTTTTCACCATTGTCTGAGGATGTAGGTATGGAGGAGAAGGGGCAGGAGGATCACCGTGTACCTTCTAGCCAAAGTTCTCCTCCCTGGTGCCATATGTCAGAGGTCTTGGAGGGTGTTGTTCTTCCTACTGCTCCTTGGTGGAAGGACTACTATGAGTATCAGGCATGGCCTAAGCAACTTTATTGGTGTGTGCATTGCACTAATGCTGAGGTACTATGTCTTGTTGGTTCTGGTAAGTCTATCACTCTGGTTTCTTTAGTCTATTAACTATCTTTTTAGGTACTCATATGACTTCCTACCTCAAGTACCAGGGGATGCACTCGACCCACTCAAAGTATGTTGGGTACCATTTATGTGCACAGGTCAATGAGCAGGAACATTGGCCTGAGGATTTAGTTATTTGTAAGATCTCATCCTACATGAACAGTAGTTTTCATAAGATGGTGCAGGAGTCTTTGCCTTCCCTCAAACAAGTTGCAACTCAGAGGGCTTGGGATTGTTGTTATACTTCAGCTCAACTTTCAGCTCATCCTAACAGTGGGGGGGAGTCCTCTGGTCCAGGGATGGAGGCTCTGGCTACCTTTATTTCCTCTTTAAATACAACTTTACTTGGAATCCAGTAGAGACTTGAAGAGAATACTTGCATGCAGCATTTGGCTGGTGTGTGTTTGTAAGGGTTAGTTGAGACTTTGGCATCAGATCTTTCTGAGGGATTGTGTGAGGATTTTGGGGCATCTTGGAGAGGGTGGAGAAGTTGAGGGTGGAATTGCAGGAGAGCAGGAGCAGGCAGAGGATGATGGACTTGATGATGTAGAGGACCTTTTGGACTAGAGGCTTGTCTTTTAGTTAGCTTTAGTTTTGTCTTATTATCATTGTCTTTTGGCGGAAGAAGGAGCTCAGTTCAGAGGCAGTCTTTTGTGTTTGGTGTGAGTGAAGAAATTCTTGGAGGTTGCTTATCATTGGACTTGAAGGTAGGGGTGTCGGAGAGGTGGGTATTAGTTATACAAGTATTATATTGTAAGTCAGCATTGGTTAATTGGCAGAGAGCCTGTTAGCAAGTTGAGGGAGTTCTTACATCAGCCAGGAGTTGGCTGTGGTAAAGTCTATATTCAGCTAGTTTCTAAGAGGGTTATAGAGGGAGCAGGGGTTACAAAGGAGACTAAGACAAGTATAATTAGTGGATCATTCAGGGTACAGTCTAGTGAAGCTTGGGGGGGCAGGGTGGTTATGTTACTGAAGCAGAGATCTTTGGCTTTGGGGTGTTGGACATTTTGGAGCTTTGTTCTCCAAGGGCCATATACCAGCCATTGCAAATCTTCTTGTAGAGGCAATCTTTGGTGAGGTGAGCATGTGAGTAGTATATCTTGCAGTCTGTAGCACAGCTGAGTGACAAGGTTGCAGTTGAGGAGAATATTTTGGAGGGGAATGAGTAGGTGACGGGAGTTTCAAAGGTAATGGTAGCAAGCATAAGGCTTTCTTTGCTAGCCATAGTTGTTGTGACCTGTGTCACACCTTTAATGTGGTCCTTGAGAAGTTGTGAGGTCATTGACACTTTTTCAAGGGCTGAGTGTTGTTGTCTTGCTCTCTGCCTTCTGAAGTCTGCTGTCTGGGAGGATGATATTGTGAGGGCTAATGTGTTTGTTGGGGCAAGAGTGAGGGGGTAGAAGGTGGTTACAAGGGCATGGTTGGTATCATAGATGTTTCCTGCCCTTACTAGGCATTTGGTATATTGCAGCTTCACCTTGATTAGGTACCAGGGGCCAGAGAGCTCAATGTTGACTACTGATAGTTCATTTGTGACTTCAGAGCTGGTGCTCAATATAGAGTTCATTGCTTGGAGGATTATGCTATGTTTATGGTTGTTTTTGGAAGCTCTGGTGAAGGCAGTGAGGACAAATGATTCAGGGCCTTTGTTAAGGTTCTGGCTAAGGATGACTGTCTTGATCTGAGAGTTTAGATGGGTTGATGACATCTGAGATGGTCCAGAAAACCAGTTTGAGGTCCTCTGATGACTCCTTCCAGCCTTCGACTGTCTGCTTGGCCCTAGTTTTGAGGTCAGCTTGTAGGAGGAATTGGGATAGGAATGGGTTGATGGAGCTAGTGACTATGATGTTGGGGTTGTTGTCATTGTCCTCCAACTGTTCTCCTGCATGGTGGTGGAGGCTAGTTTCCTCATCAGTCTTAAGGGAGTCTGAATCTCCAGTTTTACCAGCATTGCTTTCATCTTCTACTACAGGGATTTTATCATGCTGATGTTCTAATACAGGGGGGGGGAGCTCATGGAGACTTGGATAGATGGGGAGTATGCTTTGGTAGGAGGGTGCCATGTGAGGACTGTGAAGTAGAGGAGGGAGTGGTAGTAGCTAAGGCTTTATTGATCTCTGTCATATCTAGTAGTCCCATATCTTCCCAGAATCTGTCTTCCTCGTCTGGGGCTAAGGTGGTTGTATGTGGTTTCTTACTGGTGGTTAGGGTGGGTTCAGGGGGAAGGGGGTTACTGCTTTATGCTTTTTCAGAGGAACAATGGGGGGAGGAGTTGAGGTGGTTGTGGAGTATTTCCCATTTGAGTTGAGGCAAGCAGGGTTGTCAAGGAGGGTTGGAGATTATTTCCATGTATTTGTCATTAGTTGTTATTGTGGCTTGCTCATTACTACAGTATAGTTTGGTTGATCTTAAAGACATTATTGTCCCAAATGATGGCTTGGTCCAGAGGAACTCCAGTGATGTCTTTTCCCATAGATTTTGTGCTTCCCTCCAGATTTGTTCTTGTGAGTTCTGAGAGTATTCTGTTGGTATATGTTCCATTGATTCTACTTGGCCACATATGCAGTATTTCTTGTTCTCCCAGTTTGGGATTTTAGCAAACCAATTTCCTATTTTATGTCTCGCATAGAGGGTTTTCCATAGGAAGTCTTTCATTTTCATTGGTATTGCTTCCTTTTTCAGACCTTCCCATATTTTGGATTCTGTTACTATGTTCTTATTTATTTCTTCTTGGTCTCTTATTGCCCTTTCTATGTTTCATTTTGTTGTTTCATATCCAGGTGTTATGTTCTTGTGTTTCAGAATGAGGTCATATGCTATCTTTTGTGTTAAGTTTCTTAGTCTCACACCTTCTAATTGATATTGTTTTGGAATTTCCACAGATATCTAGTCTTCTTTTTCTATTTCATTTCCCTTTAGTCTTCTTTTGAGTTCTCCTAGGTGGGCTATCATCTCAGGATCCTTGGTAACTTCTATTGTAACTTTTCAAAAAGTGTTTTCTTAGTTTATATGCTAGTATTTTTAGAATGTCTATATTCTCTTTGTCATAGTATCCCTCATCTTCCCATTGTTCCATTTTGTTTGCTATTGATTTAGCTGACATTGCTGAGCTAGTCATTATTGTGATGTCTTCTGGGTATTCTAAGGCCTCAGTTATAGCAATAATTTCTGTCTCATACCTAGACATTGAAGTTGAGATGTCTTTGCATTTTATTTTCTCATTTTCATATAAGGCATCCTCTTTTATGGCTACTATTCTCCAGCTAAGTTTATCTTCATTTTTGGTTAGAGTGCATTGGACCAGTAATGTTATTTCATTCATGTCCTCCGTTGCTGTTCTTTTTACTGGAGGTCTGACTAGACTATGTTCCTTAGCCTTTCTTGCTTTAGTTCTTTTATCAGGACCAAAGATTCTCACTGCCTTTTCTGGAGTTGTTGTTTCTATAGTCCTTAGGTCTAGTAGGACAGGACCTTTATTTGGGTCAGCATCTTTATATTTCTTTTTTCTTGTTGGTGTAAAGTCATAGTTGTCAGTTTTTGCTTCTTGTCTTGGATCCATCTTTTCTGGGAGCTTTTCCAGGATAGTTTCTGCCATTTTCTTACAGTCAGCATGTTTTCTTCTTCTGTTTGGGTTTCTAGCAAATTTTAATAGGTCTCCTACTGTATTTACATCATATTTGTCTCTTAAGCAGTTGGCTACTTTCTTTGTTTATGTATGTCTTGTTTTAATTCCAATATGGTACCAGATTGGCATACCTTCTTTTGCTTTTTGGCCCATTTGTAGTGCATTGTATCCTACATTGTATTTTCTTTCCACTTGTAGCATGTGTTTGATTGACTTTGGGAGTTTTGACATATTTACTTGGCTCTCATACCAGTTTTGGAAGATCCATGACTTCTTGCTTCTTGGGTGTATTTTGGGGTTCTTTGGCATTGTTGTGTATATTATTATATCAGTCACAAATGTCCAGGTTGGTCTTTTTTTCTTTAGTAGTAAGTATTTTTGCAGCCACATTAGGTGTATAGCTTTGATTCTGGCTTTTATGTCTGGCATACCCAAGCCTCCTTTAGATTTTGGTTGGACTGCATGTTTCCATTTTATTGTGGCCTTTTTCCCATCTCATATAAAATCTCTCATTTGTTTCTCTATTTTCTTTTGGATTTCCACTGGCATTCCATTTACTGCTGCCAAAAACAAAGCTCTTGATTGGATTAGTGCCTTTAGTATTAGTTTTTTTCCTCTCAATGTCAGGTTGTATTTCTTCTAGCTTTTCATTATCTCATTCTGATTCTTTAATATCTTTTTCCATTGTAGGTGTACTGTGTGTTCATTTCCAACCCATGCTCCTAGGGTTCTTAGTGCTTTACTATCTTCTACAATTCTGATTCCCTCCTCTATCCTTCCACCTGGTAGGTTATTTACTTTTCTTTCCTGAACTACTTTGTTCCTGTATTCTTTCTTTCCCATGGGTAGTACTTCAGTTTTTTCTATGTTGAATTTAGCTGTTGAGGCTTTGCAGAATTCACTGACCACTTTGTTTAGGGTTTCCATTTCATCATTTTCATCCATATATGTCAGTGTATCATCTGCAAACATTGATACTAGTATTCTTTTATTAGCTCCTTCTATTTCAAATCCCTTCAAGTTTGACTTTCAGATGGCAATTGCTAATGGTTTGATTGCAATGTCATATAGCAGGCATGACATAGGACAGCCTTGTCTCACCCCTCATTTAATTTCTATTGCTTTTGGCATTAGCCCATTAACCATTACTATTATCTCTGCTCCTTTATATAGTTGTTGTATCTTAAAGATAAAATTCTCTGGGAATCCAAATTTTCTTAGTACTTTCCACAAGTAGTCATGAGCAATTTTGTCATATGCTTTTTCTTGGTCTAGTGCTACTATGTATCCATTTTTTCCTTCAATTTCACAGTAGTCAATCATTGCTTGTGTCAATCTGGTGTAGTCATATAATCCTCTGTTTGGAATAAATCCTACTTGATTTAGATGTATTATATTTGGTGCTATTTTGCCCAGTTTATTGGCTATTGTCTTTGTGAATAGCTTATAGTCAGCATTTGTCAGTGTTATTGGTCTATATTTTTCAATCATAGTTTTGTCCTTTTTTCTATAGAGTAGGTGCATTGCTCCTAGAATGAAGTTTGAGTCTGTTGTTCCAGTGTCTTCTATTTCATTATATACTTCTGTCAGTATATATATTATGTCTGGGTATCTCTTTTGCCCTCCTACTCCTTTGTTTACATTTTTAATGTACTTTGAGTATTTGTCTTCCCAAAATTTGTAGAATTTGTATGGTATGCCATCTACTCCAGCTGTTTTGCCATTGTTTGATTTCTTAAGTGCCTTAATTATATCACTCTGGCTGGTCTGAGCCTCCATTGTTCTTATTTCATCTTTCTTTAGTGTTTTGTCTACTTTGTTTAGGAAGGTATCTATGTATTCCTCTTCCCCTGGGGTTCTCTGTAGTTCTGCTTGGAGTTGTCAGTGGTGTTCTGATGCTATATTGCTCATTTCTCTAGTTATGTATACCATATTTCCATTCTTATTTTTAAGAGCTGTTATTACTTGTGGGCCTTGTTTTTTGTCATCTAAGCCAAAGAAGTATTTGGTTCCTCTTTCCCTTTCTGCTAGCCATTTGGCCTTTAGTAAGTTGGTGGGTTGGTGATTCAGTACGTCAGTAAGTTGGTAGGTCAGTCAGTCATTAAATTAGTAAGTTGGCAAGTCAGTAAGTTGGTCAGTCAGTTTCAATTATAGAGCATCACTTATTTAACTCTTATATTGTTTTCAAAGGAGATCACACATTCAAGATTAAGATAGGTTATAGTGTTCATTGGGGGGGTCTACATTATCTATAGTCATTATATGAATACCTCTACTGCTCCAGATCTGGCCTGGATGGGCTGTTCATCACCTAAGTACATCCTCCATTGGACAGTAGGGTATGCAGCTTTGATGGGACAGTCCACTGTCTGATGGATCTGACTGTGGCAGACTACACATTCATTAGCTCTTTTGAAATAGAGGGAAGTTTGGCCCATGGTGGAGTTGGAGACAAGGCTAGTGGACTTGGAGAAGTGAATTAGGATGATGTAGTGTCCTCTTCTCTTATACCAGAACTGAGTCCCAGTCACCTTATTTGGCCACATTATCTTGAAGTGGTCATTCAAGTCCTTGGCCTTGATATCAACAGCACATTGGTTCATGGTAGTGAAGGCCTTGATGTTGATGTGAAGTATGGCCTTTGGGGTCATGATCAGAGGGTGGAACATGACCAGGTCGCCTGCAAGGAGGTTGACTGTGAGTCCTTGGCTAATCATGTGTTTCACATGACAACTTTTCTTGACATTTATTATGAACCATGTGCTACTTTGGTTCAAGTTTTCGATGTCAGTGGATGTGACAAGTGGTGGATCATTGCTGGTCACTAGTGATGCATTGATAGCCTTGAGGATGTGTTCAGCCTTTCCAGCAGACTTATATTTGCCAGTGAATGCTGCAGCCACTTTGACCTTGAGTTTTATTAGTCTGGGTATCCTATATAGTAAGTTTATGCTTACTTTGCAATCCTGTTCCTTCATGAAGCTAACTACCTTGGCCTTGGTGTTGACTATGAGCCACTCCATAGGAAATGGGTCTGTAGCAGTCAGAAATGCTAGGGCAAGTTGTTTGTCATCTGGTACAACCCAAGTCTCATTTGTAGAGGTTGAAGGTGTCTCCTCAATCCAGACTTCAACATCATTGTCTGACTCTGTTTTTGTGAGGTCATTAGCTACAGGTTTGCATTGTAGCTGAAAGTCTAACCTGACTGCTCATATTCAGTCACATCTCTTGTGGTCAGAGGGGGTGCAGTCAGAATAGCAATGGGGGTGCTGAGTCTAGTGCCTTGGGTTTTGATTTTCTTGGATGTGGAGACAGATGGTTGGTATGCCACATCCTCCTCTGTCTTCTCTTGTTTGCTGCCCTTCTTGCCATGAGTGGTCAAGCTAGTAGATGCAGAGGTATTTGTGAAGGACATGACAGGAATGGTAGACATGTTTAAGCTGTTTAATGGGTGTCAGTTGGAAGTCTCAAGGTCAAGCTTTATACTATGGTCAACTCATGCATCAGTCTGTCCACATTATCTTGCTTCTTCCTATGCCATCAACCCTCATTTTTCTCCCCAGATGAAGTTCATCATTTGCCTTGTCATTTGTTCTTGGATGTCTTGGGGCATGTCATTTACCATTGCTAGGTACAGGGCTCAGGACTGGACTAGGGCTTTTAGGACTAGTTCACATCCTCAGAAGGATAGTCTCATGTGGCTCCATTGATCCATTATTGATTTTTGCTTCTTTAGGATGGCTTCCCATTGGGGAAATTGGTTGTTCTTGTTATCTACCCAGGTGCCCAGCATTCTCATTGATTCTCCTTCTCTGATGATACAGATATTGTCAGGGATTTTTCCGGCTGGTAAATTGTTCACTTTTCTATCCCTGATCACTCTTAGTCTATGTTCTTTAGGGCCAATGGGGAGGATCTCTGTCTTTCCTAGATTGAACTTAGCTGTGGATGCTTTGCAGAAGTCATCAATGACTTTTTGTAGAGTTTCCATTGAGTCTTGCCGTTTATATAGACTAGTGTGTCGTCCACAAAGAGGGAGGCTATTATTGTTTCTGTTAGTCCTGGAATTGTGAATCCAAGGAGGTCAGAGTTCCTTAATGCAATGGCTAGTAGTTCAATTGCAATGTCATAGAGGAGACAAGACATGGGACATCCTTGTCAGACACCTTATTTTATGTTGATTGCAGCTGGTAGGGTTCCATTTATTATGACTATGGTACGAGCTCCGTTGTACAGTTGCTGGATTTTGAATATGAACTTTGGGGGGAATCCAAATTTTTTGAGAACTTTCCATAGATAATCATGTGCTATTTTATTGTATGCCTTCTCCTAGTCTAGTGCTACTATGTATCCTTCTTTTTTATAGATATCGGAGTATGCTATGAGTGATTCTGTTAGTCAGATGTGATCATATAGTCCTCTATTTGGAATGAAGCCTACTTGGTTGGAGTGGATGATTGTGTGGGCCATTTGACCTAGCTTAGTTGCTATTGTTTTAGTGAAGAGCTTGTAGTTGGTGTTGGTCAGGGTGATAGGTCTGTAGTTTTCAATCTTGGTTCTTTCTTTTTTCTTATATAGGAGGTGCATGGCTCCCAATATGAAGTTTGGGTTCACCATTCCTTTTTCCTCAATTTTGTTGTACACTTCCATTAGGATCCCTATGATGTCTGGGGATCTTTGGGCTCTTTTGTTTCCTTTGGTTAGGGTGGTAAAGTATTCATTGAATTTTTGTTCCCAGTATTTGTAGAATTCGTATGGGATTCCATTGTATCCCGGTGCTACTCCATTGTCTGAGTCTTTAAGGACCTTCAGTATGTCTTCCTCCTTTGTTTTTTGAGCTAGTGCTTCATAGTTAGATGCAGTTCCTTTCGGAGTTTTATGCTCTAGGAATTTGTAGATATGGTTTATGCCATTGGTTCCCCTTACTGGGGTTTCTTGTAGGGCTTTGTGGTGTTCTGAAGCTATCTTGCTCATTCCTGCGGTGTCTCTGATCAGTTTGCTGTTTTTGTTTTCAAGAGGGACTATGATTTCAGGTTTTTGGAGGTGGTTTCCTAGTTTAAAGAAGAATTTGGTGTTCCTTTCACCCTCTTCTTGGTAGTGTGCTCTGGCTGATAGTTGGAGGCTTTCAATTTTGTCTTTCTCCAGTGTTTCTATTTCATCAATGATCATACTAGCTTGTTCTCTGGTCTGTGTTCCTTGTCCATTGTATTCATTGAGGGCCTTTTTAAGGTCAGACTTTTTTCTTTCTTGTTCTTTAGACATCTGTCTCTTTCAGTTTGTGGATTCCTGTCTACCAGCCTCTTTGAGTTCTTTTTTTGTTTCTATCCAGATATCTGTTTTGTTTCAGATTTCATCCTCTTCTTGCATCTTAGAAGGATGTTTTTTGCTCTGTTGTGGAATTGCATATACTCGAGGGTATCAATGTTAATTTTCCATATGCCTCTGCCAATGTAAGGTAGTCCTTGTTTAATGATGCTAATGGAGACCAGTTGGTGGTCCAATATTCTGGCTTCAGTTATATTCCATGAATCAGTGAATTTCAAGTTCTTTTTGTCCATATAGATTCTATCTATCCTAGATAGGCTGTGTGACTGTTTAAAGGAGTACTGTTTGGCATTAGGGTTGCTGTCACACTATCTGTCGATGAGATGGAGTTGATCGGAGGTCTCTTTCCATGTTGTGGTTAGGCAGTTATCATCATAGTGGTGTGGTAGATGGTCTATTGCTTCTTCCATGAAGTTGAAGTCCCCTAGGATTATTGGGTCTTTAAGGTCTCTTTCCTGCCTGAGCCTTTCTTATAGGCTGGCAAAGAATTCTATTTTGTCCTTTAGTTCATTAGGGGCGTACAGGTTCATAAGGTTGAGTTCCTTGTTCTCCCATTGGATGGTGAGGAGCAATGCACAACCAGTTATAAGTTTGGTGTGTTGCCATATCAGGGGTTTGGAGTTGTCCCAGTCTAAGAGATCTTTATTGAGAATGAATGCTACTCCAGCTTCTCTGTCTCCGGAGTTCTGTTCTATTATAATCTTAGGGTTCTCATTCATTAGATGGATGTGGTCATGTTCAGCTAATTTTGTTTCCTGAATTCCTAGGACCATTATTTTATTCTTTCGAACAAGTGTGGTTATGTTAGGATATTTGGAGCGTTTTCCTTCATAGCGGCCACCTCTAATGTTGAGGGAGCCAATGGTCATTTTTATATTTTTCGATTTTGGTTGTGTTTGCAGGGGTCTACACTCTTTCTCCAACTGAGGGCTCAGAGTCAATGCTGGGCTTACTATTACTGCAGGAGCGGTCAGCCCTTGAGGAACCACATCCTGAGGAGCTCTCACATATGATTCCAGGAGCCTAGAGCTCACTAGCTCGGGGCCTAAGGGATCTGCTTCTGAGGTGGAAACCAGTCCTCTGTTTATGCTGTCCAGCCTTAAGCCTGGTACAGCAGGTGCCGCTAACACCCCATTGTCACCATCCTGGGTTTTATCTCCCTCACAGGTATTATTTTCCTCAGGACAGCCAGCATTAGTAGTAATAGATATTGTTGTATGCATCATGTTTGAGAGTGTGGAATTTTACAACTTCTGAGTTGTGGGTTTTATGGTTTGGGTATAGGCATGTTCACTTCCAATGGGTTCCAATCTCCACGGACGGTTATTTTGGGTAGACTTGTGTTGGATTTCAGTAATGGGGGACACCTGTGTCACTCCTCTTGCTCTGACAATGATATGTGTGTCTCACAGGGTGTCTTTCCTAATGAGGGGTATAGGGAGGTTGGGTCATGAATCATTGAGGAGGCTGGTCCATCTTGAGTTGGTTAGAGATTGGTGTGTTCCTGACCAAGTGTCATGAGCTGCAGATTAGAAATGGTGGACAAAGGATTCACTCCTTGTGTCTTAGTTTTCATTCATCAGTCCTTGGGCACATCATTCCTATTGTGGGGAGGGCAGATAGAGCTTGGGTTATTGGGGTCATTCGTCCCACTTGAGTCAGCTAGGGTGGCAATACCAGTTTAACATGACTCTTGATTAGTCCTTTTGATCTGGGGGTTGAGATTTGTGGACAAGGAGTTTGCTCCTCATATTCATGTTTTACTTCTGTGTCCTGTGGGATAGCACTCCAGGAGTGGGGGAAGGCAGCTGAGGGGGGCATAGGTCATTAGACTAACTCGTCCGACTTGGGTCGGTGGGGGCTTTACCTCAGGTATTTTGTGGACCTTGACTGGGCTCTCAGGACTTTTTAATCAATAGTGGTGGGCAGGGATTTTGTTCCTCGTGTTCTAGTGTTAGTTCCTGGATCTCAAGGGTGTCATTCTCATCGTGGGGTGGGTTGGTGGGGGTGGAGTGTAGGTTGTTGTGGTGACTCATCTTGTTCAACTAAGCCAAAGTGTTGTAGTAAGTTTTATTTAACTCCTGTTCAGATGTCTTGAGTCACTAATTTGAAAGGGTGGTCATAGGGTTTACCCCTTGAGTTCTGACTTATGTTTGTAGGTCTAAGGGGACAGTGTTCTTATCTTGGGGGAGAGCATAGTAAGGAGTAGGATATCCAATGGCTTGGGAGTATCATCACAGTGACACATCTGGTGTCACATCACTTAAGGTAATGATGTGAGTCTTTTTTACACTCTGATCGGACTTCTTGGAGTGCTGATTGTTTTTGTGATTCTGTCTTAGTTGATTTTATTTTTAGATGGCCCTGATAGGGAAATCATTTTCCTTCTCTGGATTCTGATAATTTACATCTTGTTGGGTATAAATGGTGTGACTTTGTTCTTAGACCTGCATGGCTCATACTCATACTCCCCTTGAAAACACTTCTAAGTCTGGGTCTTTGGGGCCTGTCGTCAGGGATGATGAGGAGAAGAAGCAGTGAAGGGTGGAGAAGAAGTGGCGGGCTAAGTACAGGAGGCAGCTCAAGGAGTTAGGCATGGTATCTGAGGGGCAGGAGGGGGGTGCAGAGGTGGCAGGGCCTGCAGATATGCAGGAGAGGGCCGAGGCTGATGAGGAGAAGTGCCGGTCTTGACATCAGAAGAAGAAGAAGAAGAGGGCATTGGCAGTCATTTCCAAGGAGCAGGATATACTCCCCAAGGCAGCAGGGGAGGATGTCAAGGTCAGAGAGGCTGTGGGGGCTGAGGGCCCTGATGAGGGGGGGGTCTGGGAGCCTGGCTGAGGTTCCTCCTTTGGAGCTAATGGTTGATGTTCTTGACGTGGACGACTTTTTGCCATTGTCTGAGGTCATAGTTGTGGATGAGGAGGGATAGGGGGATCACCTTGCTCCTTCTAGCATGAGTTCTCCTCCTAGGTGCCGAGCATTGGAGGTCTTTGAGGGTGTCATTCTTCCTGCTGCTCCTCAGCAGAGGGACTACTATGAGTATCAGGCATGGCCTAAGCAGCTTTATCAGTGTGTGCATTGCACCAATGCTGAGGTGCTATGTCTCGTCGGTTCTGGTAAGTCTATCACTCTAGTTTCTTTAGTCTATTAACTATCTTTTTAGGTACTCATGCGACTTCCTACCTCAAGTGCCAAGGGATGCACTTGACTTGCTTGGAGTATGTTGGGTGCTGTCCACATGCACAGGTCAATGAGCAGGAGCATTGGCCCAAGGATTCAGCTGTTTGTAAGGTGTTATCCTACACTAACAGTAGTTTTCATGAGATGGTGGAGGAGTCTTTGCCTCCTCTCGAATGAGTTGTGACTTGGGGGGCTTGGAATTGTCATCAGACTTTGGCTTGACTTTCAGCTCGTGCTGACAGTGGGGGGGAGTCCTCTGGTTTAGGGGTGGAGGCTCTGGCTACCTCTATTTCCTCTTTAAATATGACTTTACTTGGGATCCAGCAGGGGCTTGAAGAGAATACATGCATGTAGTATTTGGCTGGCATGTGTTTGCAGGGGTTAGTTGAGATTTTGGTATTGGATCTTTCTGAGGGGGATCGTGTGAGGATTTTGGGGCATCTTGGGGAGGGCAGAGAAGTCAGGGGTGGGATTGCAGGAGAGCAGGAGCAGGAGAAGGATGGTGGACTTGATGATGTGGAGGACTTTTTGGACTAGGGAGTTGTTTTTTTAGTTAGCTTTAGTTTTGTCTTGTTGTCATTGTATTTTCGAGGAATAAGGAGCTCAGTTCGGAGGTAGTCTTTTGTGTTTGGTGTGAGTGAAGGGATTCCTGGAGGTTGCTTATAATAGGACTTGAAGATAGGGGTGTTGGAGAAGTGGACATCAGTTGTACAAGTATTATATTGTAAGTCATTATTGGTTAGTTGGTGGAGATCCTGTTGGTAAGTTGGGGAAGTTCTTAAATCAGATGGGAGTTGGCTACAGCAAAGTCTGTATTCAGCTGGTTTCTAAGAGGATTACAGAGGGAGCAGGGGTTATAAAGAAGACTAAGACTAGTATAATTAGTGGATCATTTGGAGAACAGTCTAATGAAGCTTGGGGGGGCAGGGTGGTTATGTTGCCAAAGTGGAGACCTTTGGCTTTGGGGCATTGGATATTTCAGAGCTTTGTTCCCCAAAGGCCATGTACCAGCCATTGCAAATCTTCTTGTAGGGATAATCTTCGGTGAGGTGAGCATGCGAGTGGCATATCTTGCAGTCTGTAGTGTGGCTGAGGGACAAGGTTGTGGACAAGGAGAATATTTTGGAGGGGAATGAGTAGGTGCTGGGGTTTTGAAGGTAATGGTGTCAAGCATGAGGCTTCCTTTGCTGGCTGTAGTCATCATGACCTGTGTTGCGCCTGTAATGTGGTCCTTGAGTAGTTGCAAGGTCATTGACACTTTTTTGAGGGCTGAGCATTGTTGTCTCACTCTCTGTCT
>JAACJO010000083.1:0-23300 GCA_013368445.1 Leucocoprinus leucothites
ACTGGGTTACTAGCCGATGACAGACCGACACCGCCTTGCCCGTATTCACTTTCTGATGCTCTCTAGCTGCCGCATCTTCAACGCACTCAAAAGCCGTCTCATTCAGAGGTTGTATATCATGAATATTTGTTGTCGACGGCAAATACAACTTAACCCGTAAATGATCATCCCTACCAATTCTATCCTCTACCGATTGACGGTCACCCCCGATTGACGCTTTTCCCCTCCCTCTTCTTCATTTCACACAAAACTCAGGTTACTTCATCCACGACAGCTCCAGAGCATACTTCCAAAATTTCGGGTCCAAAACCCGTGAATCGAGTGAGATAGAAATGACCATTCGTCACGCCTTGTCACATTTAAGCAGTAGAAACTGGTGTGACGAGCCAATCAGGGGGACCGTCAATCGGTGGTAGAGGATAGGATCGTTTCGACATACCATCAATGACATCATTTCGCGGCCTACTTGCAGGAGGAGCAACAATGGTCTCCCGTTGGGGAACAATTGTGTACCATCACATGACGCCATTTCGGCGTTGCTTGGAAAGCCAATTCAGAAATCACTTCGGATTTGTCGATACAGAAAACTGGACATGGGTTATTAGTAAATGATCATTCATCCACAGAAAGACAAACCGAATTAATTATTGAATGAGCCTTATAATAGTATGGGACTGGGGCCAATTGGCCAATCGGGATTGCAGTTCCACTAGATATGGTGACGACCCCACTTGAGCGCTAAACTATTTTAGGAAAGCGGTATCTCGTGGAGCCACTGGCGCCTCGAAAGAAGATAGGATTCAGCTACGAATGGTTTGTTAAGGTGTCTGCTGTCTCCGGATCTATGACAGAACGGTTCACCAAAACGAGTGGGAGCTTGTGGAATTTCCGCCGAACCCCGAACCAGGCATATATTAGATGTATCGTCTGCTACAAAATTATTGGAGGCAGCTGAAAGTACTAAGTCCATTAGATCGAGAAAGGCAAATAACGTTTGCATGAACTTCAGAATTGCTTCGCTACTTCGGGGCGTGAACAAGACTGGTCACGATAGGAACTTGTTCCGCCGCTGCTTGGAGTGCCTGTATCACAACCTTAAACAGGTCAACGAAATGGAAGGTGCGTGACAGCGATGAGTACTCACAAGATGGATTGAGTTACAACACGGGTATCACTGATCAGCGTAATGAAGGCTGTCATCCCTTGGAAAGCTCCAAAGTAGAAGCTTTGAACGTCCATACAGAAAGGGCGAGACCGCCCCAACGTTAAGGAGCACTAGGGATCCGCCGAGTATACTGCATACTTATTGACGGCGACGGTCCTCGATCACGACTCCGAACGTAATTAAACAGGGAAACATTTCGCAGGTCTCCAAAAGGTTTGGGCTGGTGGCAGAAGAGACAATTTTCTTTAGCAAACTGATTTAGTAAAGATTGTCCGCCCTGCAAAAAAAGACTAGGCATCTAAGGAGAATAAAAATTTTCAGTTAAACAGGGCGTGAATGGAACGGGATGGCCTGACTTACATTCATAGAGGCATTCTCGGGTGACAATGTATGATCAATGCCAGATAATTCTTCTAAACGGAGGACTAGAGAGATCTACCGTGTCAGATTTGGTGGATTGAAGCAGGGAAAATTTGCAGATTTAAGTATGGTTATCTGCAGGTTGCCGAAGGGTGTAGGGGTGGCGGCGGAGGGAACAATTTTTTCTTTAGCAAATGGCTCAGCAGAGGCCGTCCACCCTGCAAAAAAGACTAGGCATCTAAGGAAATAAAATTTTCAGTTAAACAGGGGGGGAATGGAACGGGATGGCCTGACATATATTCATAGAGGCGTTCTCGGGTGGCAATGTATGATCAATGCCAGATATTTCTTCTAAACGGAGGACTAGAGAGATCTACCGTGTCAGATTTGGTAGGTTGAAGCACGGAAAATTTGCGGATTCAAGTATGGTTATCTGCAGGTTGCCGAAGGGTGTAGGGGTGGCGGCGGAGGGGACAATTTTCTTTAGCAAATGGCTCCGCAGAGGCCGTCCACCCTGCAAAAAAGACTAGGCATCTAAGGAAATAAAATTTTCAGTTAAACAGGGGGGAATGGAACGGGATGGCCTGACATATATTCATAGAGGCGTTCTCGGGTGGCAATGTATGATCAGTGCCAGATCATTCTTCTAAACAGGGGACTAGAAAGATCTACCACGTCGGGTTTGGTGAATTCGAAGCGCAAAAGGTTTGTGGGTTCAGGTACGGTTATCGAACCCAGGCAAAAGAATCAGTAAACAGGCTGAGACGATGGATTCAGATCGGCTTCCCTGATCGTAGGGAGCTGGCTTACAATTTTGAAGCTGTATTTGCTTGCTTGGTACATGATTATTTCCGGCAAAGAAAATCGCGATCTCTCAAGCGGCTAAAGACGAGCCTGCAGCACGTTGCTGCTAAGTTCAATGTGGAAATAGTTGTGAGATCGAATCCCATGTAAACCGGATCGGGCAAATGGGAAGGTTTCAATGGATGTCGAAGGCGGTCGAAGGACTCCGAGAGTAATAATTTGAATGCCGAAGGTGCTCCAAATACACCAGTTGATGAGTACGACTCGGGATTGGGACGCGGCATGAACCTACCGTAATACGCATAGAAGTGAGCTAACGCTTTAAACCTTCGTAAACATAGCCTGTTCGCTCCCCAAAGACACGCTATTGCTGCCACTCCGTACCACTGGACCATGCTCATCACCTTCGAAGACCGACAGCGATATCCGTATTCTGTTCAGATAATTTGCTATACGGAAGTAAGCCCCAAGTCATCGCCAGAGTCAACAAAACTTACAAACTCATAGATAAATGAGCCTCCTACTCTCATCCACGCCACCGAATATGATGGCTTGTATTCCATGTCCTTTTGGGGTGTAGAGGCATTCAAGGTTAGGACTGGGTACCCCCGAAGAAGACAGGACGTCTATGATGTATTTCGTGGGACGTGGACCGCCATACATACATTCGGACTGTACCCGAAAACTAGGTGCAGCCCCTTCTACATCACCAAGCCTTCTACCTTCACTATGGCCGAGTGCCCGAATCTCAAGCACTACGTTGAAGAGTTGAAGAGCGAGGCTTTGCAGTTTTCTGTTGGTCCTGCATATTGGACCGGACAACCAATGCCAAGTATCAGCTTACCCAATACTTCAACTTCTATGGTCAAACACCAGAGCGACATTTCTGACCAGCGTCCTCCTAAGTGCACGAGTGATGACCTCGAGGAGACTATGGCGTGGTTGTGGGAAGTCCACCACGCTGAAGCCGTTGCAAGGGGTGAATTCAAGGATCCACCCAACGACATCTGTGGTCTGAATAGTGAGCCACTTTATATCCTTTGGCCCAATAGGAGCATTAACCCGGATTCTAAGCTGATATGAATACGTTTGGACTTGATATGAATGACTACACTATTGTCTTATAGTTTAGGTATATCGAGTTGTTCTCTGGCTTGGTTTTAGTGATATCCTAACTTTCATATTTGATTTCTTCTCCATAAATTTCAATGATACTGTGTATTCCAGATAGTGGCGTAGGGAGAAGAAGGGAACAGTCGTTGAATTGCCTTCTTCAGCGCCTGTTGTTTAGGGTAGGCCTAGCACGTGACATCGGAAATTGATATCTACATTGCTCGGCGGGGATGGCTCTGTCAACATCTACCCATGCTCACAAATCTTTCTGAGCGGGTCGACATTATCTGTGTTTGAATATATGAGTACTGTCTGATATTAGATGTAATTTTTCTGAGTGTGGACGCTGAACTCATCTGCTATGCCAAGCCTGAGTCGAGGCTGATATTACCGGAGACCTGAAGTTGAAATGTCAGGCCTCATACTCGAGGGACTAGGTATGCACAGTGTTGCGTCACAGTGCAATCTGGGCTCGGGGCCCCACTAATGAATTCATTCATCAAAATCACATACATACCAAGGGCGGGGAGCCATCAATATTAGTCTAAACCTACGAACAACTCGCAGTGATAGCCTAGAAAAAGGACTCGTCGCAACAGGTATCTACACAAACTAAGTCATAGAACATCAGCCATACACTAGCATGTTTCTCCTGGAATAGACTCAGTCGGAACGTAAGGGTTTTCCTGTAGAAAGCCTCGTGTTCTTTGCATCCTTGAACGTGCAAGAGCTTAACTAGCTAACCATTTAGATACTGTCATGGTCGATAATCAGTACGGTAATGATGGAACATCATTGACTGGGATACCTTGTTCCGCTAAATGGTGCGCTTGAGAGCCTTGTCTCTCGCAAGTCATGTTGAATGAAATACCACATTTGATCAAACGGGATGCCGGTGGTCTCTAATCGGGCTTAAAAGTAGAATTTACGCAAGGTCGCCCAACCAGTCATCTCGGGCAGTGTGCCCGCCCTACGATACGAGGAGGTAAAAACACGGGGGGAAGCAAGACACTGTTAATCTTAGTAACGAACTACGTCTCCCGGGTTCTTCTCAGACCATAATGCTTCACGGGGCCCTGCCCTCGTATGTATTTAATAGTCCTGTATCAGCGATAGGCATTAGTCTACATAATTACGAGCTGAGATTCTTTCAGGGCGAGTGGGCCAATGGAAACACGGATCGCTCAACCTATTGCTGAACCTAAATAAGAGCAGGGGTACATTGACCTTGGGAGCCATTGGAGTTATCAGTGAGGTAACCAGCGCCATTCAAGGTCCATACTACTACTGGGTTTGGTCTTGCTACACTGTTTGGCATTGAATGGGTAGATATGTGACTTTATAGGGTACTGAGAAATATAGAAAATCGCCCTCATCACCGCGCCTTTGATCTCTAATGAGCCTAATCCTCGTCAACAACGTCCCCGATGATAATCATTCTTTGGTATTAGAAGGATACAATCACGTGCCGACCTGCCCTAAACAAATATGCCTCCAAATCCTACCCCTACCTTCTGCATGCTTTGTGTTCATACTTCGACAACGCAAATTCTAGAGCCTAGATACTGCTATCCTTATCAATAGAACATATCATAGTTTAGTGGATGCTCTACTAATTTATATCTCTGGCTGCCATATCAATGAACCGTTCACCCGTAGGCCCTCCAGTTAATATTTTCGGGTTTCAGTACTGACACGTCGCCTGCAATTGCAGTCTCCCCAAAGTAACACGAGAAATGGAATTGGAAGCTCGCGCCCACAATTGAATAACGTTGGAATATCATCCTCAGTATTTCTCTTATGCACTTCCCTGGTTTTGGCACGCGTCTGACAGTATTTCTCAAGTCAGGTTCTTCTGTGGCGCAGGCAAGTTCAACTCTTGCCACCGCTGGGCCAATACTCAAACTTTGTCTAGCCTTACTCGGGTATTCAACTGGTAAGTTGCTTTACTGATATTGCATATTGAAACACTTGTGTTTAGCTCTCTTTTTCTTCTTCACAGGGCTATGCTCTCAGTGCCGGAGGTAGTATCAGAGATGCTCGCAGGATTTTGTGGTATGACATCGAGGGCACAGAGCAGGAGCCCACCAACCCTGTGAGTGTATAGATCACTTTGAATACCTCTAGCTAAAGTATCGCAACCAGCAGCCCACATCTACCCCTTGCGAGGCCAGTTGCAACGCTAGATAACCGGTGCCTTTGCCTAATATTCCTGTCTTTCGCTAGGTCCGTGCTACCGACGTACACGCTCCTCTGGAACATGTCAGCCAGATCCCGCAGGTTCACGATCCAGACGATGAGGGATCTATGGATGTTGTACGGGCCACGGCCATAGATCCTGGCGTTGGCCCACTCTTTGCGTACGCCCTTCAACCCTTGTACTGAACTTCATCTAATGTTGTGACGTGAATGCTCATGACAGGGAGAATAATACTAGTCAGATACCACAGCTTTATAATTCGGACAACGAGCAGTCTTTAGACTTGGTAGGTCTTGTTCGCGTTCCTTCCTGGTATAGGACTTGACGCCTTCTGCCCGTGACCAAGTCAACAAGGACCTCTCGTAAAACCTCTCATAAGATCTCTCGTAACGCCTCTCATTCCCGAAACCAATATCTCGATTTGGAAGCAGATGTTGATGGTGACGATGAGGACGATGAGGACAAGGGTGAAGACGATGATGGTAAGTCGGCTCTTTCAGTTCCTTTCCCTACTAACTGTCGTTGTATTTAGATTTTGTTGATAATGATAGAGATCTCGAGGAGGACGTGAGTGAGTATGCGCGGAGAAACCTGGAGGACGACCAACAAAATGCATTTGTGGATGCGCTGGAGAGAAGATGGGTGACCAATCGTGGCACCCTTCCAGCGAGTGATAGGAGCGAAGGGTACCATTATATGGAGTATGGAATACCGCCAGCAGAGGGTGACTGGGAGCTTTGGGAGGTACCCGTCAGGGTATGTACCTTCACATCCGAACTGCGATGTTGCCTAAGCCTTTCTTCCAGCTCGGCTCGGAGTATTTGACGGTGAAACGAATTTATGAGCGCGCGGAGGGGCTACGCGATAACACCGTGGCATCCCCGAAATTCCGCTTACCCCGGAGTGCTTTTGCACATAAAGGGGGTTTAGGTCGTGTATATATTGAAGCTTGGGAGTGGGCAGATGTCATCGCGATCTGTAGGAGACTACCAGGTGTAAGGTGGTGGGAAATACGAGCAGTCACTTTTTTGGAGGGAATGAATTTGTTGAACTGCCCAAGGCCTCAATTTACCCCTCAAGCCGGTAACTGGGTTCGCCTCAAAGCGCGACCATACGTTAACGACCTAGCTTTCATTCGCCGCGTTGACGGTCAAAATTTGGATGTCGTGTTAGTTCCCCGCATCCAGTACTATTCCAATTCGTCGCCAGTCAAGCTTTCAAGAAAGAGGCCGCCCCCAGCTCTGTTCGACCCGAATCGAGCTATCGCGGTTTCCAACAAGGGAAATCTTTCCGTCGATACTTCACATACAAGATATATCCACTTTAAATATTGCCAGGAATATAGAGATACTTCCCAACGCTTCCATCATACCCATTATTTTTTCGACTCCTCTGGCTTCCTTCTCACCACTCTATCACCATCCGAATATCATCACATCCCTGTCTACCCCTCGGTTGACCAGATGCGCCCGTTCTTGGATTCAGTAGCGATCCCGTCAGCCACCAAACTCCACTTATTTCGTGCGGCAGCCGCTAGGGAGCTCAAGGTGGGAGATCACGTGAAGGTAGTAGGCTCGACGTATACAGGTTCTACTGGTATTGTTAAGGCTTTGGCCTCAACACATGCCCACGTGTATTTGTTGGACGTTTTTGAAATTGTTCTTCTCCCTCTGTATCTTCTTCGGAAATATTTTAAAGTTGGAGACCAGGTTTGCGTTGCCTCTGGACCAAATCTAGGTTATGTTGGGTTTGTCACATCTATTAACGAGGAAGAATTCACTGCAACAGTTCATGATCCCTTTCGTTTAGTGAGTCGCTCCCCGTTTGCCAGGTGTTTCATTTTACTGACCATTTAAAGCTACTGCCAGTTACTGTCTCCATCCCTTTCATTCAATTCTCTGTTGTCATTCATCAGTTTGGAAAACCACCTCCACATGACCCCAATGCAAGAGTCGTAATCGCCCAGATGCAAGATCCCAAGTTTGATCACTTAGAGAAGCTCTCGGTGGTCATCACTGAAGGCCCGCTCAAAGGTTGCTTCGGCACCGTGATCTCGGTTTCTCAATTAGGAATTGCTCAAGTTGAGATGCGAGCTCTCTCCGTCCACACCAGTATATTGCAACAGATCAGAATTCAAGATATGGCTTTTGAACTGTACGTCAATTATTGTTTTTTGGACGTATGCCTTAATTCTTATTCCTCTATAGAGAAGAGAATGAATGGTATCAGGTCAATGCCGATAATATGCTCGAATATACGGCCCGCCTTGTCCCGAACTTCAAGTCCCTTCTCCCTGCTCGCAATCGTCCGAGGACACCGGAACCGGAGGCCGCTCCGCCTCTTAACGGTGATGATGCTTATTGGGCTCCCTGTGCTCGTGACCGAGCTCTTGCCAATCAGGAGGTCGAGCGACCCGCTATTCGTGAGTCTCTCCCAAAGCCCCCGACCGCACGCTTACTCATTGAACTCAAGCTTCATTCTTTTGGCTCACCCGACTTCCCCAGCTCGGGAAATTTGGCTCTCTCAAGGTTACCATCCGGAGTAATTCAGAGTATGAAGAGGGTCTCTGGGATGACAACGTTGGTTTTTTCAAGAGTCTCGACAAGGATAAAATTCGTGTTTTCCTTCCGCCGCCTACTTCAAAATTTCTTCTTGTTCCCTACAAATACATTGAACCATGTCCTCCAACGGACGAAGGGCAGCTTGTTTACTGCTTGGAGGAGGGAAAATTCTGGGGGAAGCGCTATCAGATCTTAGAGTATGGAGATAAAATGTCTGGGATTACGGCAGTCAAAGGTCCCTATAAAGGAAAAGTCATTCGCCGTGTTCCAAATAGTATACTTGCACTCTGTTCGGGTTAGACCATTGAACTTTATTTCCTGTAGCAACTTGGCCGTGTAGGTGATAATTTATCAGGAATTTATTTACCCTAAACTGAAATCTCGGGTGCTTGAGAACATGGTTCTTATTCTGATAACTATATACACCATAGCATGACATCATACCCGAGGACTGACACGTCAATCGCGACGGTGTAATAAACAAAAAAATTGACGGAGGTTATGCGTCTATTGTCTCACCGCTCACCTTGCCTTGACCAGAGTTTTCTCCATGCCCAAGTCAAAGGGACTTCCAAAAGGGCTCATTGACGTTGAAAAAAGACGACCTAGCAAACGGTCTAGGCAAGATGTTCAAGTCATGGCCGGTACCAGCGTTCCTCACCTAAAAATGATGGCTGAGCCGCCGAAAGCAGCCAGGATAGAAGAGGTGGAGCAAGAGGCCGAAGGGTTTAAGGCAGAGGACCCAGAGCGCAACCATGCAAACCAGTCGTCCACACGACAACAGGTAATGTACTTCCTGTCTGCTTGTATATCTCCATCTAATTCTCTTAAACAGACTATGTCTGCCAGGATGGAAACGTTCTCTCCAGATATTTTGGGGATAATTCAAGCCGAGATACTTGCTCAGGGGTACGACGAGCATGTCAATCTCACATGCACTGCCTGCGATACCAAATTCGGGGTAGATGCGGCAAGAAATCAAGATCACCGTATCCGACATCCTGCTCATTATCGCTGCCTGGAATGCTTTTACTCTAGACCTGTCTGCTCTTCATGTATTATTGACCAGCACACCAACCATCCATTCCATCGCATCCAGGAGTGGACGGGGTTATACTTCAAGAAAGCGTCGCTTCATGATCTCAGCTTTGCCATCTATTTGGGTCACAACGGTAGTGCCTGCCCCCTAAACGCGGGTTCTACCGTCGACTTCACTGTTGTGCATATCAACGGGATCCACAATTGCCGGATCGGCTTTTGCATCTGCTCGCCGCCAGACCACTCTTACGATCGAATAGCTCAATTGATTCGTCATCAACTATTTCCCTCAACAGCAAAGAACCCTCAAACAGTGTTTACCTTCGAGGTTCTCGAAGACTTCCATCGTCATTCCCTGAGTGCAAAAAGCTCAGCATATGACTACTACGATGCTTTGAAGATGCGCACCGATGCCACCTTCCCACATCATGTCAAAGTACGTCGCTCTTCAATCGGAGATCTTTGCCTGATCTCACTTATGCAACAGGATCGCTATCCTTCAATGTTGCTTGTTATGCGGTTCTGGCGTTACTTGTCGCTCCGTCGATGGGCAGGCCAGGAACATGGAATTGACTCACTTTTAACCCATCGACGTCCGAACTCCCTTACAGTTCGTTGTCCAGCATGTCCCGAGATTGGGTTCAATGTCGAGGACGACGAGATGAAGTTTGCTTCCGAGAGCGAAACGTAAGTGATGCTCTCTTGCTCGAAGTTCCTGGTCTGATTTCTTATAGCCATATCTATACTCTTTTCATTTCAGCAGACGGGAACTTCAAGCTCCAGCGCAAGCGGAAGAATAACGACCCTAATGACACTGCCCTGAACGCAGGAAATGCATACTTTGTCGAGAACACCGCTTACAAGACACATTTGAAAAACGTTGAGAAGTCAAGCGACGTTTGTATTTCACCTTACATTGTATGAGTCACACGTATTCAACTAAGTTCAGAAAACTACTTGCGCGAAATTGAAGGTAGTTCGTCAGCAAGATCGCGCCAAATTCAAGGATGCGGCTGTTTCAGGAGTTGTAGGCATTCAGTGCCTCCGGCACCAGACATGGCTAGCCCAAGGGATGGTTGACCTTGTTAAAGGAGAAGCGTGAGTTTATGTAGTTCCTCCTCCGATATGTGACTGATTCATTGTAGGTTTGCTAGGACAGACTATGCGCTTGCGCATGCTCTTGGGATGGAAGCCCTGAAGTATCCCTGGATCCTGCTGAGCTATGACGTCTGGTGTCAGTATAGCATCAATATCGAGACGCGCTTCCGCAAGCATTTTGAGCCGCTTGTAGACAAGATCAAGGAGATGAAAGGTGCAATCCCCAAGATGCACGTCCGTGGCCACAACATAAAATGTCAAATCCATCACTCCTTCTATTACAAACCATACACGGGCATGTCATGCGGTGAAGGGATCGAAAGCACATGGTCCGAGCAAAATCATGCAGCAGATTCAACAAAAGAACTCAACGAGGGTCATCGCCACGATACATTAGATGACTTTAATGGATATTGGAACTGGCGTAAAATAATCCAGATTGGTATACTATCACTTGATACGTGTATGGATTACTGATTATCATCAGGTCGCTCCCTGGGTCGGCAGGCTAAGCGATGGTATGAAGAGCTTCAAAAGCAACAAAAAGCGTTTGACGGCTTCTCACAGGCCATGCCAAAACATATCATTGATGAGTGGCAGTCCCACATCGATGCAGTAAAATCCAATCCTTTGGTGTTTGAAGTCGACGACCAAGGTTTGTTTTTTATTTTGGTGTGGTCACTCGATCTAATACATCATTAGCACCCTCACGAGTCAAGGTACACACCGAACTTGTTGAAGCGGAATTATATCAAAATTTTGGTATTACCAACCTAGTCCTACGAGGGTTAGAGCTTGAAGATATACTGTTCGTTATCGATAATGCCTCTAGGCTGGGCTCACACTCACATAAAGTATAATTTTAGCTCGAATCCAGCTCATAAAAGCCTTATGCTCGATGAGGATGATGAAGACGTGGAGGAGACGCCCTTGGTTGATAGGCTGCACCATTGGCGGGAGCAACAGCTTGAGCTATTCCCCCAGCTTCAGCGTTTCCTCTTGCCCATAGATGAAGATCGCTTACAGGAGACCAAGCTCTTCTTGCCTTCTACTTTTTCAACGTCTCAGCGCAGTGAACTTGGTCTCGGAGAAGCTGCTCAAGCCGAGATTCTTCTTCGAAGAGGTCACATCTTTGATGTGCTTCGTGCAATACGTGACTGGATTCATCGTAGGGATCACCTAAATATTTTGGGAAAGGTTGGGGGCTTGGGACATGATAAGAAGACCGTTCGCGTAGCCAAATCCGAGGTTCAAGAGCAACTGTCATACTTAGTCACGCATTATCAAGATGTCTATAAAGTTCTTGAAAACCTGGATGCAACAGACGACTTGGCGCCTCTGACCGAAGACGATCTTTGGGTGAAGAGCCCGTTTGAAACTCATCGGTCTGGTGATTCGTCGGTTCAGAATCCCTGGTATTGGTCCATCGGAAAGCCTCAATCGACCCCCCCTGATCGCTGGATGATTGAAGGTGAGTCTGTTTTATATTGGTTGTTTCTGTCTCAATTTGTACTGTTGCAGTTGAACGTGCCCGTTGGTTTCGTGAACGAGCTCTCCTTGATCGTCTTCGCGAAGAACTTGAAATCTTGAACGAAGAGTTTCGCCGTTCCAAGAAGTCGTTCATTAAGATGCAGCTCACTTGGGAGCAAATGGCCAAAATGGCGGAAGACAAGCAAGGATTTATGGCATACGCTCATCGTCATGCAGAGATGTATAGCAATATGGCGGCTGAAGTAGACTCAGAGTGGCAGGCTGCTTCACAGTGGCTACCTTCCAAAGGTAAAGAGAAGGACAGGTGGTGAGTCAAGGGATTATTGTTCAGACACGGAATATTTATTCGATGGTTACAGTGAATTTTGAGATATGGTACGGTTCTATGATACATACAGTGTATTACCGTATGGTGTGCATCGCTGGTTGCGTTCCTCACTGGCATTATATGCTTGTCCATTCCGTTAATCGATGGGCAAGCTCCGTATGCGGATATTCGGACGATTTGGCCATAAGGTTCTCTAGGACCCTGGAAGTCTTCAAGACCTCAGCCCGACGCTGCTTCGGAGTGCAAAGTTCCACGAACAATGACGAAAATAACCGTTCATCCTATTTACAGAAACTAATTATAGCACAACTATAGCGCTTGACAGGGTATGGTTCCGCTGGTCAATAACTCTACTCATCAAAATTATCATGGGATTGTGGAGATCGTTGATCATAGACGTTGGTGACAATAACGCGGGGCTCCAAAGAATCTGACAGAAATCGGATTTATTGACCTTTGCTATCGCGGTTGTAAAGCTACATCAAGATATAGAACCGGTGGACGGAATTGGCGTTCATGAATGACGTCTTCGCGATCGAGTCGTCAACGGTGAGCGACGGGCGAGGTTAGTTTTCGAGGGAAACAAGCGCGCTGACGATGCAAGTTAAACGCAGAGATTGACATATGAGAGGAAGAAGACGACTTACCTGGATATGATCGTGTTAATGCTGCCCTCGAATTCGACTGTCGGCATCGACCTAGGCCCCTCGTTGCCTCCTCTCTGTGGTCCCTCACCTCCTCCTTGCTGCAATTCCTCGTCATCTCCTCTTAGTTCCCTGGCCCAAGTCGCTATCCTTGTAACAGCTCGCGATTTTCGCGTCGACCGTTCTCGCTGCGCGCCATTCGCTGATCGCATACCACTACCAAGACACATTACCAGGTTAGTGTCTTTCATTTTGTTTGTTGAACCTTTACCACCCACCGGATGCACCTTATGAACTTCTTGAGGGCCTTGAATAATCCGGGCATCGTGGTTTGGAGATTGAGAGGGTGGATGGTACTGAAGAGACTGTTGTGGTCGGGAGAGAAGCGATGGCGAGTTTATTTGTTGACCAGCGCGGGATCTCCCAAGCAGTGAACAAACGAAGGACAACGAAAAATTGATGCGTACTGAACGTTCTCGCGCTCACCATAGGTAACACGGAGCGTCCACACGGGCCATCCAGATCCCGACGCTGAGGGTCATAGTGTAGTAGCGCAGACTTACATGTACCTGAATACTATTCGTCGTCACAGCATGTCTATTGTAGATCCGTTGATGGGCAGAAATGAATGCTTTTCTTATATCTGCTCCTCTTGGCCGTTCACCTGTTCTTTCCTTTGTTTACTAATAAATCATATTTCTGTCGAGGAACACATTATCGAGCAGCTAGATTTTCCTGCCGTCTAGACTACATTTTATCTAGATTTTGTGTGCCAACGAGCTCAGTGCACGCCGTTTCCCACTTCTCATCCAGATGTGATCCGGATGAAATCTAGATTTTAGACAATCCACCGGGAAGACTCTTCTCATTGGCGGATTAATCCGGCTTGATGCAGTCAATGTTAACACAGCCAGGAAGTTTGTACTACTCGGCATGTAAGCTATATATACGATACGCGGTTGAAATAAGTGCTGAAAAGTGGAAAAGGGAAGGGTATATGATCATCATGCAACAGTAGGGCCAGAGACAGGCCTATTCCTATATCCCTCCAACTCCATATCCTTCTCTTTGATCTCAGCCCTTGACAACACTAGGCCTGAGACTCCATAGACGCAAACGCACAAGAACTCGGGAAGAGCATTGAGGGGATAATATGTGCTCTCATGCTGAGATTGCCTGATCGTGATCACAGAGTAAATCATCCTCCACAACAAGAGCCCCGAAATCAGAGCCAGAAGCCACGCTGCGTATTTGTCACCAAACGATCGCGTTTTAGCCTCAACTTTGGGGTATTCTGAAGCACAGAAGTCTTAGTTAGCAAAACATCCTCGCAACCATGAGGATCACACGTACTTGCAGACTCGTGGTAGACGAAGGCTCCAGACCTAAGGCCCTGTAACACTGTCATGCCGAATAGGATCCATGTCCCAGCAGTCCTCAGCGTGTTCCCAAGGTCTCGCCCGTCAGGGTTATCACTCGTAAGCATATTCGTTCCAACAATGATAAGCACAACGGCAGCGACGATAATAACATGGTAGAATCTTCTGTGGGTGAGCACGAGGATAAGAGGATGCTTGTAACGGAGTCCGGCTATCCGTTCACTGTAAAAACTTGTAAGCAAACCCGATTAAGCCATACGACCTATCAGAGCAGGACGTACCGATCGCTCTGAAGACTGAATGTTGAAAACAAGAGACCAGAGAAACCCATTCCAAAGAGGATCTGGTCAGCAATGACCAGGCCCAAGTTGGATGCAGCAGACTCTGATCCAGCTAATACGGCACGAATAGCAAACCCCACAACTCGAACTGTAACAAAACATAAACGTAAACGCGACGAGAAGGTTAGCATTCACATTATTGCCAGACGAGCCACAAAACGCACTTATACAAAAGATGGTCAAGAAGACGAAAACATAGTTGAAACGCGTTACAGCACGCCAGACAAAATAGAAAGCGAGAGGCACATAGATGACGGTGAAGACGACTGCTGCTGCAACTGAGTGAATTCCGAAGAGCGCTGCATAGTCAAATGACGCGTTGCTCGACATCAACGAATAGATATTTTCTTGGAGGAGTGCGAAGGGAAAGGCCCTAAAAAGGAGTTGAGAGTTAAAGGAGACCGATGAGTCGACCGGGAACGAGAGTATTATACAACGCAGAAATGCATGGGGCGACTTTTATAGTGGGAGGATCGACCGTCCGAAAAAGGGCCGGACGATGAGCTTTGACAGCATGGGTGGAAGCTGGCTGTAAAATCAACAGCACCTGCCGTGAGTGCCGGCTTGCTGTGCACTGAGTTTGGACGACAGTGGCGATGGTCATTGGCTCGACGCTCAGGGGTGAATGTTAGATCGGCAACTATCGGCAACTATTTCCAGTACCCCGAGTTATTTTTAAATTCGCGTGTCCGAACATAGATTCTCATCAATTATGCACAGCCTCACAAAGGTGGCTGGAATATCCGACTTTCCTAAGTGCCTGAATTGCGCAGCCCAATGTGCTGCGCTTACTGAATGAAAAGCGTGCTCCTACGAGTAGCGTTGATAAACATCAAGCCTTTCTCTGATAGCCGTGGAATTTGAGGCAAACCGTAGCAAAGTTACCCACCGTACTGCTGCGTTTGTCAATAGAAGGCATTGTTGTCAGCAGAATATAATATACGAAATGGGCCTCTATACGGTCCGCAGCCGCTTCTGGGTTGAGTATAATTTGTACTGGACTTATACACCATGCGACACTCGCTCCAATACGCTCACCAGAATAAAATAAGGGAGCCGCCCCTCTGAGGGCATTTGCAGAGGAAAATTTGATGGGTCCAGCAGTCCGTCTCCTCTGATGGCGCCCCTTTATCAGTCGTCAATTTGATATAAGTATATTGACATGCTTGAAATCGGCTAAACAGGTAACAAGGTATAGAGATAATCCTTGGTGATGATATCGATGGACTCCCGTCATGCTGGCACTCCGTTGTGAGTATTTTGCAATTCAAACGGTAATTAGACGCTACGAGTATGAATACTATTGAAAAAAAGGAAGTAATTGGTCCAGATGGCTATAATGCAAGTAGTGCGATGAGGCAAATTCCAGTGTCCGAAGGTCTTAAGACTTGTTCCGTTTCCGTGTAGGGCTCTTACTCCTGCTATCTCTCGACCGCTTTCTTCCGCCGCCTCGTGTTGGGCTCTTTGGCATACTGAATGTTGGGGAAACTGTGGTGAAGCTATTGTTTGAGAACCGTCGAGCTGACTTGGTACCAACTGAGGTCCCGGCATCAAGAGTAAAGCTTGAGACTTGGGCTGGAGGGGTTGAGGGTGGCTCAGTTGCGGGCGGGGTGATTGAGTCAACGGTATTTGTTTCTTCAATAGATATGGAGTCCAAAATTTGTCGATAGCCAGCTTGAACCCGTCCCCAGTATTCTGGTTTCTTGGTATATATCCGAAGGAGGACTTCTGCAAAACGCTCAGGTTGGAGAGTAGAGTAATCGCCCTTCTCTGCGTTTCGGCAGCCTGAGACTAATGAGTAAACTTGCTGCAGAACAAAGATTGCTGAGACATA
This sequence comes from Leucocoprinus leucothites, assembly GCA_013368445.1. Taxonomy (NCBI): domain Eukaryota; kingdom Fungi; phylum Basidiomycota; class Agaricomycetes; order Agaricales; family Agaricaceae; genus Leucocoprinus; species Leucocoprinus leucothites. The sequence goes on from JAACJO010000083.1 coordinate 16,357, forward strand.
CTTGATGGGTTGCGCTTGGAGTAAAACTTAACGAATTTAAGAGGATTTTCCTCTTTCATCCCGTAGTGCATTGTGCACAGGTCAACAATCACATCCTCCTCCTCAAGTTCAGGAAAATCATCTGGCAACGGGTCGGAAGAGGCCCGTCGCTTCACTTCATCGACAATCTTCTTACTTGTAACCTTGTCACGGAACAGGGTTCGAAACGGCCACTCAACGACCTTGTAGTCAACCATCTTGTAGAGGTCGCGATCTCGAATGCGGCGGACTATAGCACGGGATTTTGCCAGTTCCTGCTCGTTCAACGGATCAAGAAGGCGTCAGGGACAGGAGTACCCGAACTCACAGGTACGGTTGAGGACTCGATTTGATTCAGGATGCTATCATTGAGAAATATGAACTTTTCTGGGTCGAAGACACGCTCCGCGATTCGGAGATGGGGCTCGGCCGCCAAAAGAGCGTCAATTATCATGTATTCGATCGCTTTTGCTGCGAAATTTTTGGGGTCAGTTTAGACAACTTGGGCAATGGTGGACACGTACCAGCTTTGTGGTTATAGATCATTTTATGCAATTTGAATCGAGTAGCGCAAATCTCGTAGAGCTGGTTGGCATCTTTGATGTCGTAGCAAATTTGTTCTTCGATGACCCGAGCAGAGTTGACGATGCTGCCGACGTCAAATTAAATAAGCACGTTTCAGCAGATATAATCAATAACCATTACCGATTGGAGTCAATTCGGATTGGCTCGCCAATGAGTTGTGAATCTCTCTGGATATAGTCAAACCTGGGATGAACGACGTAAGCTAATGGGGATAAAGGAGGTAATAAAATTTTCACTTGTCGACGTCTAAGCCGTTGCGTTTGTTTGCAACAATATCAAACAAGAACCTCTTCTCATCCGGGCTAGAGAATGTCTTTAGTCGAAGGGACGTTATTCGAGGGGAGGCATCACTGACCTGCACTTCGAAGGATCACCAGCAATGAGAGCTTTGACGAATCGTTGGTCCTTCGCAGTAATAGGTATCCCATATTCAGCGATCATATGGTCCAACATCATTTCCGAGCCCAGCTCGTGCCACCACCTTCTTCCAGGCCTGAAGAGAGGAGAATTATGGGCAACGTTAACGAAAGAGAAGATGGACTCACAGCACTCTCGGTATAAACATGCTGTCCCAGACGTGAGACCAAGGGCCGTGTCCGAGATCGTGACATAGACCTGCAATCTCTACACAATCTATGTCGCGGTCCGTGATATTAAGCTCTGGTTGATTGCTCTGCAAACGAGAGGCGAGTAATCGGGATAGATATGCAACACCTGGTAAACCACAGAACTGAGTATATGCGCATATATGCACCGGAATTATCACCAAACCTAAAGAATGCTCGAAGCGACTGTGGGTAGCGCCCGGCCATACGAAAGAAGATGTACCGAGCTGTTTAACCTCCCGAAGCCGCTGAAAATGACGTCTAATACGCATATATCAGCTTCAAGAAGCGAATAAAAGCCAACAAGTTCGTACGTGTCGATAAACTTGCTGAGGAGGGCGTGTACTGGAACTAAAGCCCACGTGTCACTGTTATCAGAGTCATCGGTATGAAAGGAACATACTATAGTCATGGATGGGATCTTTTATCGACCTAACGAGCAGATGGCGACTGGCTTCAACAGATTGTATAGAGTCTACAGAGGCTCTTGCAGCGTTATCCTCGGCGTCGCATGCAGCATACTCCATTGTGGGTTGGGTGGTGGTAGAGGGGAAGGCGTGTACTGCAGGTGGCAATCAAGGATGCACGGAGCAAGATGAAGAGCCAGGAAATTGGTCCTGCTAATTCTAGAAATGATGCGAGCAAGCAAAACACATCATCAATCATCAAAGACAAATATAACGTCATACAAATATACTCGGGTACACATCCAGCTAGTGCAACTGCGTAATACTGTACGTATATTCCACAGGTCAATCACCGCATAGATTATCCGGTCGCATAGTACGGCATTGCAGGGGGAGCGGTAAGTATATGTATGGTATTACCGACGCCTAGAGCTTCGCCTGCCGTTCCATGATCAGCGCCAGCAACTCATGGACAAGACCTCCCAGCTTTTTGGGGATTTCCTGGGGTATCTGGTACATTGTCAGTGAGCTCGGAGGCGGGGGGATTTACAGAAGACTTCACCAGATGACCGATATCCGGAACTTCTTTCACGGAAGCATATATACGACCCGAGGCCGGATCGAGTAACCTTTCATGAACAACCCTAGGACTGATTGGTACATAGATAAGCATCTTGAATGGAGAGGAGAGCGGAGCACCATACATGAAATCATTTTTCAATCCAATGACAAGGTGGACGGGAGAAGGGAGCATAACCGTGTTAACTCCTCTACAGGTCGTGTAGCACCTGGAACGTCGAGGTACATTGCCTGAAAAGCGGTAAGCAACTACAAAAGGGACTTTGGCAATGATCAACTATACGCACTTGCTCCTGTTGAGGGGTACATGCAAGGGTGACTGCACCAGAAGGAGACTCCGCCATTGCATGTTTCTATCCCAAATTCGTTATCCCCCTACAAGGAGTGGCACCAACCAACATAGAAACGAACCGCAAAAGTCCTCAATACTGATTCGTCCCATCGTTTTGTACGCCTGTCTTCCTTTAAGGACAAGAACGCCGTCTCACGGTCGGGCCATTCAAAAGCTCTTCGTTTTGCACTCTCCACGAGTCTAGCCCTTAACTTATCCAAATCATGTCCATCCCCTGGACTGACCATGGGCTCAACGATAATGAACGATATAAATGGAAAAACAGGCTGCAGTCCTTGTAACAGCAATCTGGGAACATGATGTCAACAGATGGATTTCCCGATGATGTAGGGAAACTCACAGTGCATTCGCACCCAGTGAATGTCCCAATCCGACTAATCTCCTCTTGCTAAAATCCACACCGAAGCACTTCGGCGCGCCCAGTAAGAAGCGATGAATCGCCATCGCATAGCGCTCACAGCTAACTATCCGATGCCAATCAGAAGTATGATCATCTCCATAGGGGCAAATCAGAGAAGACCCACAGTCGGTTGCAAACTCCTTCCTCTTCAGCACCTCCCTGTTCAGTATCCCCGCATGACCATGATTCGGACAATCAACAGCCCAAACCTCACGGATCTTGACCTTACCCAACCCATTCGTAATCAAAGCTTCAAAGAGCGCCTCTAACGTCGGTTCCCATGTTTCCTTGTGAAAACTCGTCGAATGGAAAGCAAGGACCGTGATAGCATCCGAATCTCGTTCGAAGACCTGCACCTCCTGCACATGATACCTTTTCGCCGTGATATATAGAGGGTATCCTGTTCCCCGCCCGTTCCCACCTAGAGCCGACATGTCCGGTGGCAGTGTAAATGACTCTTCCAGTAGCTTCATGTTCGTCCGTTTATGAAATTCCATGCGAGTCTTGCCCCCAATTCAAAGCAGAGGTCGAATGTGGCGTTAGGGTTGGAATGCAAGGTGTTCAGGCGCCTATGCGAGGGAGTGGTCTGGAGCGACTCCATCACCTTACTCAATACAGTAATGGGACTGGCCGATTCGTGAACTAAGTCTTCCAGAAGAAAGAAACACATGCCCCCACTTAACTCCCACGCCTATAGAAACCCTTATTGTTTCCGTTGCGACCAAAATCAACTTAATCCAATTCGGGTTCCGAGCAAAACAAGGTTTTAAGAAATGAGGTATGTATTTTTTTCTCAGGCTTGAGTCGGGAACTACTGACACGAAAAGTACCGAATCAATTCAAGTGATTGGGGAATATCTAGAAGGTCAAGGTCTGGCCAGCGGAGGAAGTCACGGAAGAGCGAACGCTGCCGACCGCAAGGAGACTGTAGGAATAGGGTGCATTAGTGAAGGTGCCAACAGGAGCACTGTTTGCAGCGCCGCCGAAGTCATTGCCGCGGGCAACAGCAAAGCCTCCGTCAGTCTGATAGATGGGCTTGTCAGTGCCTACGGAATCATTTGAGTACTGTTATCCAAATTTATTGAATCCTAACATACCAGTCCAGACATTGTTCTCAACAAGGAGCTGAGCACCATCACGGGTGTTGATGCCGTCGTTGTTGTCGTCGAAGACGTTGTTAAAGATGTGGCCGTGACCGAAGCGGAAGGACGGAGTACGAGAGTTGAGGTTGAACCACCAGTTGTTGGCGTAGGTGACCGTGATGGGGGTATCCTCAGATCCGTTGCTGTCAGAGTGGCCGACCAAGGAACCTTTCCAGTGAGTGTAGAGCTTGCTGTTGGTGACAGTGACACCAGTGCAGCCATGAGTGATGTCGAGGAGACCATCGTAGCTAAGGTGCCAAATCAGTATTCGTTAATGGTTGGATTCAGTATAAGACTTACAAGTCCTTGTCGTGATCCTGTCACTTGAGAGGTCGGCATGGTCGATCCAAACTTGATGAGCGGATTGAATGCCGAGAGCATCACCAGCTTCCGCAAGAACCTTGGAAATCTTGACATTACGGATGATAACGTTGCTCTCCTCGAGGACACGAAGACCAACACCGTTGAGGGCTGAGAGGTCGGATTAGTTATGTCTGGTTGTAGAAATAAGGGTAATATGCATACAGGAGCCTGGCCTTCCGAGGATTGAAGTGTTGGAGCCGACTCTCACGACGGTGTTACCCGTGATGGTACCTGGAAGACTTAAGCGAAGCTGTTTGTACGTAGAGGGCAGGTATCCTACCGCTGATGATGACAATCTTCTTAGCATCGCCCGTGACAGCAGAAGTAAGAGCAGCGAGGGTGGTTACGGTCGTTTGGGTTCCACCTGAGCCACCAGTGGTTCTAGAAATATAATGAGTAATGAAGTCAAAATGTCTTTGGTTGAAGGCTTACCCTCCGTTGAGGGTTGCGTAGCCTACGGTGGCAACATCATTGACCGAGGCACGCTTTTCAATAATACCAGCCTATTCAAGTAGTGGAGGAGCGATTAGCTAGAGTTCGAGGGCTGCAGGTGGATGAATTTACCGATGCAAGCTGGATGGCGGCAAATGCCACAATTGAGGCGAAGAACTTCATGATCTTGGAGGCAAGGCTGGATTGAGCTCGAGAGTAGAAGGCGAGTTCTGGTTCTACGTCGTCAAATGTAACCCTCTTTTATAGCCCTCCACGTATCACCCCCACAATATAAAGACATGAAGTGAATACCGCATCCGGGAAACCCTCGGTCACCTCAATCAAGCGCAACTCTTCTTAGTGATGTCTTCTCAGTGGATTAGCAGCCGGAGATGAGGTCAACATCCCCTCGAAATATCTACACGGACCGCCCGGTCCTGTACGGTCCCTTCCAAAGCTGCAACGCGCGCCATCAACGAGAGATCTTGCACACATGGAGGAGCAGGGCCGCCAAAGACAATCATCAGTGAAAATAACCGCTATTCAAGTGGCGACACGCCATCCCAGTACAATTCTGTCATGTGGAACGCTTCTTGTCTGCCGGTCGGGAATTGCGGAGAAATTAGACTTCTGCGAGAAGTCGCTTCTTCTACGAGCTCCAAGGGGTGGTGGGAAAAGCATTCTGTTTCCTTCCACTGGAATTAACACTCATCAGTGCCTTGCGAGGTCATTTCTAGCACTCAGCGCACGAGTTGAGATTCAAAAATCGAAAAGGCCGTAAGAATAGAGCGGTCTGTCTCCGTTTAAGGCGAATGATATTGCGCCACTTGGACTTCGTCGTGTGGCTGATCCGTAACATGCCAGGCTGAACGGTTCAAGCCACAGTTCAACAATCACAGTCCGAGCATCTGGTATTCGCCGTCACGTCGAAACACGAGCGAAAATCAGCTGGAGATGACTCTAGCAGGGTATTGAGCGGGCCGCTGGTTCCTCATCCTCCCGGATAGCCGCTCGAGTGCCCAAGGCAGTGGGGAAGTTGTTCCTCGGCAGAAGGAGGAAATCCTCAATGACAGGACTCTGAAAAGATGAGCCGCCGTCGTAGAAGTTCTGTTTGAGAGATTATGAGAACATTCCGAGTATAGCTTTGAGCTTTCTTGTTAGCGTTCTGCATCGGTGAAACCGAGGATGATCCAGTCCAGTCGTGGTGTTGAAAGAACTCGTTACCATGGTCATCTGAACGTCCATCACAAGTACGCTGTTTGCGCATGTTGTTTATCCCTTTCTAACATTACGTAAGATTTTAGCACAATAGGCAACAACGCCGGAGGCTTGGCATTGATCAAACGACGCTTAGTTGACCGCTGGCTCACACAGGAATTAAGAAAACAAACGAAATGATTCGCTCAGGTTTTTTTTCAGAGATGTGTACTCCGCCGGTACAGTAATGATAGCTTACAGAGAAGATTAGCGACACGCTGTCGGAGGTAATAGTAGAATCATGTGTGCCTAGTCCTTGTGTGACGAACAAGCTAAAAGGCGACTTCGCCTCGAAATGGTGGCACGCTAGCATAAATCAAAGCGACCAAGTCCCAGCTAAGGTAAATTTCTCACTTGTTTGGAGCTCAACACTTTCTCCGAGAAACTACACTGCCGCAATGTATACCCGTCCAGTGAAACCGCCCCGGGCCTGGGGGACCCAACGCGAGAAGATCGAGCTGCCAATGTCATCATTACCCCAGATTAACCCCAGATTTTCACAACTGTGAACGGGCCCCGGCGACGCCTTGCAGTGCTCCCGGCTCCGGCTAGCTTATACTGTAGCTGATACAATTCAATGACACCAACAATCAATTGAAATCATTGATCCCAGGATTTTTCCGTCATCACAAGTTGAAGAAGCATGAACAACACATTTCGCTTTGGTGAACGTCGAGGCGTGTTTGTAAAGTGTTCTCGCATTTTCCATCATGGCTCCACCCGGGCCGTCGTATCCTGCTTGCCCATCCAGCGGTGCGAGTGCAACCCGCCTAGGCCCTGTGTCTTCGTCGTGTACCGTGCTCT
>JAACJO010000084.1:0-23039 GCA_013368445.1 Leucocoprinus leucothites
CGATTGACGTGTCAGTCCTCGGGTATGATGTCATGCTATGGTGTATATAGTTATCAGAATAAGAACCATGTTCTCAAGCACCCGAGATTTCAGTTTAGGGTAAATAAATTCCTGATAAATTATCACCTACACGGCCAAGTTGCTACAGGAAATAAAGTTCAATGGTCTAACCCGAACAGAGTGCAAGTATACTATTTGGAACACGGCGAATGACTTTTCCTTTATAGGGACCTTTGACTGCCGTAATCCCAGACATTTTATCTCCATACTCTAAGATCTGATAGCGCTTCCCCCAGAATTTTCCCTCCTCCAAGCAGTAAACAAGCTGCCCTTCGTCCGTTGGAGGACATGGTTCAATGTATTTGTAGGGAACAAGAAGAAATTTTGAAGTAGGCGGCGGAAGGAAAACACGAATTTTATCCTTGTCGAGACTCTTGAAAAAACCAACGTTGTCATCCCAGAGACCCTCTTCATACTCTGAATTACTCCGGATGGTAACCTTGAGAGAGCCAAATTTCCCGAGCTGGGGAAGTCGGGTGAGCCAAAAGAATGAAGCTTGAGTTCAATGAGTAAGCGTGCGGTCGGGGGCTTTGGGAGAGACTCACGAATAGCGGGTCGCTCGACCTCCTGATTGGCAAGAGCTCGGTCACGAGCACAGGGAGCCCAATAAGCATCATCACCGTTAAGAGGCGGAGCGGCCTCCGGTTCCGGTGTCCTCGGACGATTGCGAGCAGGGAGAAGGGACTTGAAGTTCGGGACAAGGCGGGCCGTATATTCGAGCATATTATCGGCATTGACCTGATACCATTCATTCTCTTCTCTATAGAGGAATAAGAATTAAGGCATACGTCCAAAAAACAATAATTGACGTACAGTTCAAAAGCCATATCTTGAATTCTGATCTGTTGCAATATACTGGTGTGGACGGAGAGAGCTCGCATCTCAACTTGAGCAATTCCTAATTGAGAAACCGAGATCACGGTGCCGAAGCAACCTTTGAGCGGGCCTTCAGTGATGACCACCGAGAGCTTCTCTAAGTGATCAAACTTGGGATCTTGCATCTGGGCGATTACGACTCTTGCATTGGGGTCATGTGGAGGTGGTTTTCCAAACTGATGAATGACAACAGAGAATTGAATGAAAGGGATGGAGACAGTAACTGGCAGTAGCTTTAAATGGTCAGTAAAATGAAACACCTGGCAAACGGGGAGCGACTCACTAAACGAAAGGGATCATGAACTGTTGCAGTGAATTCTTCCTCGTTAATAGATGTGACAAACCCAACATAACCTAGATTTGGTCCAGAGGCAACGCAAACCTGGTCTCCAACTTTAAAATATTTCCGAAGAAGATACAGAGGGAGAAGAACAATTTCAAAAACGTCCAACAAATACACGTGGGCATGTGTTGAGGCCAAAGCCTTAACAATACCAGTAGAACCTGTATACGTCGAGCCTACTACCTTCACGTGATCTCCCACCTTGAGCTCCCTAGCGGCTGCCGCACGAAATAAGTGGAGTTTGGTGGCTGACGGGATCGCTACTGAATCCAAGAACGGGCGCATCTGGTCAACCGAGGGGTAGACAGGGATGTGATGATATTCGGATGGTGATAGAGTGGTGAGAAGGAAGCCAGAGGAGTCGAAAAAATAATGGGTATGATGGAAGCGTTGGGAAGTATCTCTATATTCCTGGCAATATTTAAAGTGGATATATCTTGTATGTGAAGTATCGACGGAAAGATTTCCCTTGTTGGAAACCGCGATAGCTCGATTCGGGTCGAACAGAGCTGGGGGCGGCCTCTTTCTTGAAAGCTTGACTGGCGACGAATTGGAATAGTACTGGATGCGGGGAACTAACACGACATCCAAATTTTGACCGTCAACGCGGCGAATGAAAGCTAGGTCGTTAACGTATGGTCGCGCTTTGAGGCGAACCCAGTTACCGGCTTGAGGGGTAAATTGAGGCCTTGGGCAGTTCAACAAATTCATTCCCTCCAAAAAAGTGACTGCTCGTATTTCCCACCACCTTACACCTGGTAGTCTCCTACAGATCGCGATGACATCTGCCCACTCCCAAGCTTCAATATATACACGACCTAAACCCCCTTTATGTGCAAAAGCACTCCGGGGTAAGCGGAATTTCGGGGATGCCACGGTGTTATCGCGTAGCCCCTCCGCGCGCTCATAAATTCGTTTCACCGTCAAATACTCCGAGCCGAGCTGGAAGAAAGGCTTAGGCAACATCGCAGTTCGGATGTGAAGGTACATACCCTGACGGGTACCTCCCAAAGCTCCCAGTCACCCTCTGCTGGCGGTATTCCATACTCCATATAATGGTACCCTTCGCTCCTATCACTCGCTGGAAGGGTGCCACGATTGGTCACCCATCTTCTCTCCAGCGCATCCACAAATGCATTTTGTTGGTCGTCCTCCAGGTTTCTCCGCGCATACTCACTCACGTCCTCCTCGAGATCTCTATCATTATCAACAAAATCTAAATACAACGACAGTTAGTAGGGAAAGGAACTGAAAGAGCCGACTTACCATCATCGTCTTCACCCTTGTCCTCATCGTCCTCATCGTCACCATCAACATCTGCTTCCAAATCGAGATATTGGTTTCGGGAATGAGAGGCGTTACGAGAGATCTTATGAGAGGTTTTACGAGAGGTCCTTGTTGACTTGGTCACGGGCAGAAGGCGTCAAGTCCTATACCAGGAAGGAACGCGAACAAGACCTACCAAGTCTAAAGACTGCTCGTTGTCCGAATTATAAAGCTGTGGTATCTGACTAGTATTATTCTCCCTGTCATGAGCATTCACGTCACAACATTAGATGAAGTTCAGTACAAGGGTTGAAGGGCGTACGCAAAGAGTGGGCCAACGCCAGGATCTATGGCCGTGGCCCGTACAACATCCATAGATCCCTCATCGTCTGGATCGTGAACCTGCGGGATCTGGCTGACATGTTCCAGAGGAGCGTGTACGTCGGTAGCACGGACCTAGCGAAAGACAGGAATATTAGGCAAAGGCACCGGTTATCTAGCGTTGCAACTGGCCTCGCAAGGGGTAGATGTGGGCTGCTGGTTGCGATACTTTAGCTAGAGGTATTCAAAGTGATCTATACACTCACAGGGTTGGTGGGCTCCTGCTCTGTGCCCTCGATGTCATACCACAAAATCCTGCGAGCATCTCTGATACTACCTCCGGCACTGAGAGCATAGCCCTGTGAAGAAGAAAAAGAGAGCTAAACACAAGTGTTTCAATATGCAATATCAGTAAAGCAACTTACCAGTTGAATACCCGAGTAAGGCTAGACAAAGTTTGAGTATTGGCCCAGCGGTGGCAAGAGTTGAACTTGCCTGCGCCACAGAAGAACCTGACTTGAGAAATACTGTCAGACGCGTGCCAAAACCAGGGAAGTGCATAAGAGAAATACTGAGGATGATATTCCAACGTTATTCAATTGTGGGCGCGAGCTTCCAATTCCATTTCTCGTGTTACTTTGGGGAGACTGCAATTGCAGGCGACGTGTCAGTACTGAAACCCGAAAATATTAACTGGAGGGCCTACGGGTGAACGGTTCATTGATATGGCAGCCAGAGATATAAATTAGTAGAGCATCCACTAAACTATGATATGTTCTATTGATAAGGATAGCAGTATCTAGGCTCTAGAATTTGCGTTGTCGAAGTATGAACACAAAGCATGCAGAAGGTAGGGGTAGGATTTGGAGGCATATTTGTTTAGGGCAGGTCGGCACGTGATTGTATCCTTCTAATACCAAAGAATGATTATCATCGGGGACGTTGTTGACGAGGATTAGGCTCATTAGAGATCAAAGGCGCGGTGATGAGGGCGATTTTCTATATTTCTCAGTACCCTATAAAGTCACATATCTACCCATTCAATGCCAAACAGTGTAGCAAGACCAAACCCAGTAGTAGTATGGACCTTGAATGGCGCTGGTTACCTCACTGATAACTCCAATGGCTCCCAAGGTCAATGTACCCCTGCTCTTATTTAGGTTCAGCAATAGGTTGAGCGATCCGTGTTTCCATTGGCCCACTCGCCCTGAAAGAATCTCAGCTCGTAATTATGTAGACTAATGCCTATCGCTGATACAGGACTATTAAATACATACGAGGGCAGGGCCCCGTGAAGCATTATGGTCTGAGAAGAACCCGGGAGACGTAGTTCGTTACTAAGATTAACAGTGTCTTGCTTCCCCCCGTGTTTTTACCTCCTCGTATCGTAGGGCGGGCACACTGCCCGAGATGACTGGTTGGGCGACCTTGCGTAAATTCTACTTTTAAGCCCGATTAGAGACCACCGGCATCCCGTTTGATCAAATGTGGTATTTCATTCAACATGACTTGCGAGAGACAAGGCTCTCAAGCGCACCATTTAGCGGAACAAGGTATCCCAGTCAATGATGTTCCATCATTACCGTACTGATTATCGACCATGACAGTATCTAAATGGTTAGCTAGTTAAGCTCTTGCACGTTCAAGGATGCAAAGAACACGAGGCTTTCTACAGGAAAACCCTTACGTTCCGACTGAGTCTATTCCAGGAGAAACATGCTAGTGTATGGCTGATGTTCTATGACTTAGTTTGTGTAGATACCTGTTGCGACGAGTCCTTTTTCTAGGCTATCACTGCGAGTTGTTCGTAGGTTTAGACTAATATTGATGGCTCCCCGCCCTTGGTATGTATGTGATTTTGATGAATGAATTCATTAGTGGGGCCCCGAGCCCAGATTGCACTGTGACGCAACACTGTGCATACCTAGTCCCTCGAGTATGAGGCCTGACATTTCAACTTCAGGTCTCCGGTAATATCAGCCTCGACTCAGGCTTGGCATAGCAGATGAGTTCAGCGTCCACACTCAGAAAAATTACATCTAATATCAGACAGTACTCATATATTCAAACACAGATAATGTCGACCCGCTCAGAAAGATTTGTGAGCATGGGTAGATGTTGACAGAGCCATCCCCGCCGAGCAATGTAGATATCAATTTCCGATGTCACGTGCTAGGCCTACCCTAAACAACAGGCGCTGAAGAAGGCAATTCAACGACTGTTCCCTTCTTCTCCCTACGCCACTATCTGGAATACACAGTATCATTGAAATTTATGGAGAAGAAATCAAATATGAAAGTTAGGATATCACTAAAACCAAGCCAGAGAACAACTCGATATACCTAAACTATAAGACAATAGTGTAGTCATTCATATCAAGTCCAAACGTATTCATATCAGCTTAGAATCCGGGTTAATGCTCCTATTGGGCCAAAGGATATAAAGTGGCTCACTATTCAGACCACAGATGTCGTTGGGTGGATCCTTGAATTCACCCCTTGCAACGGCTTCAGCGTGGTGGACTTCCCACAACCACGCCATAGTCTCCTCGAGGTCATCACTCGTGCACTTAGGAGGACGCTGGTCAGAAATGTCGCTCTGGTGTTTGACCATAGAAGTTGAAGTATTGGGTAAGCTGATACTTGGCATTGGTTGTCCGGTCCAATATGCAGGACCAACAGAAAACTGCAAAGCCTCGCTCTTCAACTCTTCAACGTAGTGCTTGAGATTCGGGCACTCGGCCATAGTGAAGGTAGAAGGCTTGGTGATGTAGAAGGGGCTGCACCTAGTTTTCGGGTACAGTCCGAATGTATGTATGGCGGTCCACGTCCCACGAAATACATCATAGACGTCCTGTCTTCTTCGGGGGTACCCAGTCCTAACCTTGAATGCCTCTACACCCCAAAAGGACATGGAATACAAGCCATCATATTCGGTGGCGTGGATGAGAGTAGGAGGCTCATTTATCTATGAGTTTGTAAGTTTTGTTGACTCTGGCGATGACTTGGGGCTTACTTCCGTATAGCAAATTATCTGAACAGAATACGGATATCGCTGTCGGTCTTCGAAGGTGATGAGCATGGTCCAGTGGTACGGAGTGGCAGCAATAGCGTGTCTTTGGGGAGCGAACAGGCTATGTTTACGAAGGTTTAAAGCGTTAGCTCACTTCTATGCGTATTACGGTAGGTTCATGCCGCGTCCCAATCCCGAGTCGTACTCATCAACTGGTGTATTTGGAGCACCTTCGGCATTCAAATTATTACTCTCGGAGTCCTTCGACCGCCTTCGACATCCATTGAAACCTTCCCATTTGCCCGATCCGGTTTACATGGGATTCGATCTCACAACTATTTCCACATTGAACTTAGCAGCAACGTGCTGCAGGCTCGTCTTTAGCCGCTTGAGAGATCGCGATTTTCTTTGCCGGAAATAATCATGTACCAAGCAAGCAAATACAGCTTCAAAATTGTAAGCCAGCTCCCTACGATCAGGGAAGCCGATCTGAATCCATCGTCTCAGCCTGTTTACTGATTCTTTTGCCTGGGTTCGATAACCGTACCTGAACCCACAAACCTTTTGCGCTTCGAATTCACCAAACCCGACGTGGTAGATCTTTCTAGTCCCCTGTTTAGAAGAATGATCTGGCACTGATCATACATTGCCACCCGAGAACGCCTCTATGAATATATGTCAGGCCATCCCGTTCCATTCCCCCCCTGTTTAACTGAAAATTTTATTTCCTTAGATGCCTAGTCTTTTTTGCAGGGTGGACGGCCTCTGCGGAGCCATTTGCTAAAGAAAATTGTCCCCTCCGCCGCCACCCCTACACCCTTCGGCAACCTGCAGATAACCATACTTGAATCCGCAAATTTTCCGTGCTTCAACCTACCAAATCTGACACGGTAGATCTCTCTAGTCCTCCGTTTAGAAGAAATATCTGGCATTGATCATACATTGCCACCCGAGAACGCCTCTATGAATATATGTCAGGCCATCCCGTTCCATTCCCCCCCTGTTTAACTGAAAATTTTATTTCCTTAGATGCCTAGTCTTTTTTGCAGGGTGGACGGCCTCTGCTGAGCCATTTGCTAAAGAAAAATTGTTCCCTCCGCCGCCACCCCTACACCCTTCGGCAACCTGCAGATAACCATACTTAAATCTGCAAATTTTCCCTGCTTCAATCCACCAAATCTGACACGGTAGATCTCTCTAGTCCTCCGTTTAGAAGAATTATCTGGCATTGATCATACATTGTCACCCGAGAATGCCTCTATGAATGTAAGTCAGGCCATCCCGTTCCATTCACGCCCTGTTTAACTGAAAATTTTTATTCTCCTTAGATGCCTAGTCTTTTTTTGCAGGGCGGACAATCTTTACTAAATCAGTTTGCTAAAGAAAATTGTCTCTTCTGCCACCAGCCCAAACCTTTTGGAGACCTGCGAATGTTTCCCTGTTTAATTACGTTCGGAGTCGTGATCGAGGACCGTCGCCGTCAATAAGTATGCAGTATACTCGGCGGATCCCTAGTGCTCCTTAACGTTGGGGCGGTCTCGCCCTTTCTGTATGGACGTTCAAAGCTTCTACTTTGGAGCTTTCCAAGGGATGACAGCCTTCATTACGCTGATCAGTGATACCCGTGTTGTAACTCAATCCATCTTGTGAGTACTCATCGCTGTCACGCACCTTCCATTTCGTTGACCTGTTTAAGGTTGTGATACAGGCACTCCAAGCAGCGGCGGAACAAGTTCCTATCGTGACCAGTCTTGTTCACGCCCCGAAGTAGCGAAGCAATTCTGAAGTTCATGCAAACGTTATTTGCCTTTCTCGATCTAATGGACTTAGTACTTTCAGCTGCCCTCCAATAATTTTGTAGCAGACGATACATCTAATATATGCCTGGTTCGGGGTTCGGCGGAAATTCCACAAGCTCCCACTCGTTTTGGTGAACCGTTCTGTCATAGATCCGGAGACAGCAGACACCTTAACAACCATTCGTAGCTGAATCCTATCTTCTTTCGAGGCGCCAGTGGCTCCACGAGATACCGCTTTCCTAAAATAGTTTAGCGCTCAAGTGGGGTCGTCACCATATCTAGTGGAACTGCAATCCCGATTGGCCAATTGGCCCCAGTCCCATACTATTATAAGGCTCATTCAATAATTAATTCGGTTTGTCTTTCTGTGGATGAATGATCATTTACTAATAACCCATGTCCAGTTTTCTGTATCGACAAATCCGAAGTGATTTCTGAATTGGCTTTCCAAGCAACGCCGAAATGGCGTCATGTGATGGTACACAATTGTTCCCCAACGGGAGACCATTGTTGCTCCTCCTGCAAGTAGGCCGCGAAATGATGTCATTGATGGTATGTCGAAACGATCCTATCCTCTACCACCGATTGACGGTCCCCCTGATTGGCTCGTCACACCAGTTTCTACTGCTTAAATGTGACAAGGCGTGACGAATGGTCATTTCTATCTCACTCGATTCACGGGTTTTGGACCCGAAATTTTGGAAGTATGCTCTGGAGCTGTCGTGGATGAAGTAACCTGAGTTTTGTGTGAAATGAAGAAGAGGGAGGGGAAAAGCGTCAATCGGGGGTGACCGTCAATCGGTAGAGGATAGAATTGGTAGGGATGATCATTTACGGGTTAAGTTGTATTTGCCGTCGACAACAAATATTCATGATATACAACCTCTGAATGAGACGGCTTTTGAGTGCGTTGAAGATGCGGCAGCTAGAGAGCATCAGAAAGTGAATACGGGCAAGGCGGTGTCGGTCTGTCATCGGCTAGTAACCCAGTAGATAGGAACGTGATTATAAAGATTTAATATATTTCGACTCAGTGCGAACGCGACGGTGCAGAACGTTGTCAAAGAATGGAACAGAGCTGGGTGAATTTTACTGGCCCCAGAAATTGTAGATACCTCACTGAATGTTTATCTAAAGCCCTACGAGTACCTGCAAAAGCCAAGGATAATAGAGACGAGTAGAAACAAGTGGGTGATACGACGATTTTCCAAGGTTTTTTGGGGAAAGAGATAATTGAAGGAATCTTACTGGTGGAATATGAAGTGGAAGAGAGCGTTCATGCGGTCGCCGGGACCCGCACTAATCCCTATAGTATCATAGTTAGTTCTCCACTTTTTCAAGCAAGGGTGTTGATACTCACTTAACGTCAAATATCTTCACTTCCAGGAGCAATGATCAAGTCTCTAGCATCTCGGGGTTCTGGTTCTTCGTCATAGGCCTAAACTTGAAATACGGTGAGTAATGCATTGGGTAAGGTTCATCTCTGATATGACCTGTGTATCTTCGAAACTGTGAGCGGTGGCTTCCTCATAAATGCTAGATTCGGTGCTAGGTGATGCGCTACTAAAGTTGAACTGTTTGTTTGTGGGGATGAGCTTTTGCTTCAGCCTAAAGAACAATGTTTTTAACTTACTCGGATCTCATCCTCTTCACCTTTGTCTTCAGACACAACAGTAGCTCTGTTGCGAGTCTTCTTGGCAACCTAGACAAAGTCCAGCAAGCACGCTCTGCGGACAGAGAAGCTATATTCCTTACCGGAGGTTTATCAATGTCATCCTCACCCTGTACCTTCGGACAATTGACATTCACTGTGACGTTCATGGTCTTGATTGAAATCGAAATTGACCGCCTTCGTTTGAGCTCCCTTAATCCCGTTAATATAGTCTGGGTTGGAGAAGAGGGTGGAGGAGAGGGCGAGGCCGGACACCTCACAGACTTGAGAGTCTCTTCCGATGGGGACGGTGAAGAGCCGCTACCGGAAGAGGAAGTTAAATGTTTACGGAATTGTTGCAGCTGCTCCTTAAACCAATCTAATCCCAGACACTTGGTGTCGTCAAGGTCTCGAGACTTGACAAGGATATACGGAAACGATTTTCCATTGAAGTCGGAGGGGAAATAGGCCTCGGTTGGTATTTCTGTGAATTTTCTGGCTGTAGTATCGAAAATCAAGTATGGCGTGTTCGGGAAATTTGTGGCGGCAGCGAAAGCTTGGTCACGATAGAACGTGAACATTCCATCTCGAACTCGTATGTGGTGGACGGCCGGTATGTCATTCGCCTAGAGGTAGGTGAGTATTGCACTTCGAGACGTAAGGAAGACGACTCACGGACGTGAACAGGAAGATCCGGATGTACCAAGTCTTGCTGGTGCGGTTGGAATCTGCTTGGAAAGACATCTTCGATTTCGTTATGAAGGTTGAAAAACGGGTGGAAGGATTAAAGGCGTGGGGTACCTACCGTCGGGCTTAAAAAGTTTCAAGGAAGAATTATGCGACCGAGGGTGTCTCGTAGATTTCGTCAAATAGGTATCTCCTAGTGCCGGCCCTTTGGTGTTCCCCCCTTACCCTTACTCAGAACATTTCCTCACTTCCAAATACAGGCAATCAATCAATTGTAGAGATAAATGGTGCTAACAATTTCACCCACTCCTCGTCTCTTTGATGACAAGATCATCGATAATTATGAGAAGGCCGCTTACTTGCTGTGCATATGATCAAATAACGCTTGTGCTCCAACACGTCCCAAAGATAGTTAGCGTCTTGTTACCTCATTTAATCGAGATCAAAAGATATACACAACACTATATTCCGGTGTTTATGGCAACCCGGAGGTTTGGACCCAACAAGGGCCCCGGAATGGAGGAAAATACATAGTTTGACCTTGCTGCGTTGTTTTACCAGCAAATCACCTTGTAGCTGTCATGGCCTTTAGTTGTCCTTTGTTCTCGTGCTTTCCCTGCTCACGAGAGACGGCTCCCGCAATGGCCTCGGCCACGATCATCATCTACGAAACTGTGAGTAAACTCTTATCCTAGTTCCGGTGTCAAGAGTCCTCATCAACTCATAGGCAAGGGCTCCGTCTCGCTCCTTCGAGGTTCCCGTCCCGAACGGCCGTCTTTCATTTTCCCAGAACGTGACATTCTGTGCACAAACTGGGTACCCTCATATTGCGCTAAGCATGTATGACATCCGACTCCACCGGTTCATAGAAATCGGGACCTTTGTGTCGGTTGAGGTCGACACAAAAGTTGATAATTTCTTGTTCATCGTCCGGCGGGCTCACCTTTCCGACAGCGAGTGCCTTGAGCTTTCCAATGAGCTGAAGAAGCTATGTGGGGATGAAAATATTCCGTCCGGGTCCTCGGTTGCTATTGAGCCCGGGTCGTCCTCACTCTCGACTACACTGGGGTCAGATCAGCCCAGGATACGTGCCAACTACCGCATTGGAGACAATCGCACGCTGAAACCAGACGAGTCAGAAAGAGCGGTGAAAGGTTGGGCAGTTACTGTTAGTATGTAAAATAGTGCCATGCTGATATATCAGAGTGTAGTGTTCAGCGCTGCGCAAGCCCCGGTCGGGCCAAGGAGGACCGTGTATATCGAGGTGGTCGACTCAGATGACGAGGACTGAGGTCCACAAGTTATGCAAGATGCATTTACGTTTCCACTACATAATACTAGAATACTCTTCCTCGTAGTGTGCTTGCTTCCTACTACTATATTCTATTATTTCTCATTCACTTGCGGCGAAAGCAGTCACTATTTAGTCCGAGATGTCCGTTTTTTTCATGACCTGTCAATCGAGTAGTGGTCTGGGATTTAGATATCAAGTTTCTGGAACGCTTTCAAGTCTGAAAATCGATTATCCAATATATCTTACCTGCCCCTCTGGAGGAACGTCTGGCAACTAGTATAGTGTCCAACGAACACCTTTGTTATTTCCACAGCAGTAGGTCGTTAGGGCCTGTTCAGCAGCCTCAAAGGATAGTTTTCGGACAGGCCTCAAGGGACCGCTCGGAGCTCTGGTTTCGAAACGGAACGGTCTTGAGTTCGATCGTATTTCACATTCTGAGGTGGGTGGCAATCTTCAATTAAGTTTTCCTCTACAAAAATCGTCACGAAACGATCCGGAAGCTGCACAGAAGGCGGTCATCATCCTTAGTGTTGCCTACATCTCACCTGGCGGTGGTCTGACTGTATAGTACCCTCATTCAGTATTGACGGATTGCCGCAGTTTGACTGCCCTTTGTAACACAATTCTTCTTGCGTTGTTAATAGCTTCCCACTTTTACTTTCATGTATGATCATGTCCGATGGCAATATACTCTGGTTGGCATCCGCTATGAGTTTTGTGAGGTAGCATCCGACTGTGAATGAGTGTTTAGCCAAACACCCAAAGTTCACATCGAGAAGAGGCAATAGCTACAACCAATCTGACTTCGTTCGTTGAAGGTAGAATGGCATATTACTATCTTTATAAACAATAAACACGTTAAAACCTGTACTCTTCCAAAGGAGTTTTGAATATCCTCGACCATATACAGTCTATATATGTATAAAATGGAATATATCCGTCATACATCCTCATCCCGAAGTCACAAGAACTTTAACGACTGGAGGAGTCCCAAGTAGCACAAGGTCTCTCTTTGAGCAATAGCCATCTAGCTGACTGTCTGATATATATATAACCGAATATTCTGTAATTATTGACTCGTAACATTAGCGTTGAGAGCGATTCCTCGTGTATCAACCTGTGGAGAGCTGACTTCACGTCTGGGTGACGTCATAGATTAGCAGGTTGCATTATGTAACGTTATTCGACTTAGATTCGATCCTTCTTGGCGGTTGATCACGTGAGACGCCTGCCCTTAAGTCTTGAGGCTCAAAGTCATTCTTCTCGTTATTGAGTACTCTTCCTCATGCCACTTGGTATGGCGACGAGAAACGGCTGAATTCGCAGTACATGAATAGAACGCGAAGGCGAAGCATATTGATCATTTGGCACACTAGTATAACTGAACAACAACAATAAACGATATACACCTGCACCCAACAACGCAAAAGCGAGGAAAAAGCCAAAGGAAGGACGAGTACATGTTATGAACGAGTGACGACGCACACGCAACATTGCGAAGACACGACGCATAAGACCCTGAGGCATGACCTGGAGGAGCGGAAACCGACACGCTCTTCTTTGAGAAGCTACATAAGGGTGATCTCTCCAGTATGGAGAGACGTGTATGCAGGCGCGACAGTGTCCGCCTGTCGTTGGCTGACGACCCCGGTAAAGAAGCTAATGGTTATGGATCTAATGAGAGAAAATTCGGACAACGCGACGATGATATATTGGTGGTGGGCTGAGTGGGGAGGGGGAGAGTACATATAGGTCGTTGAAACCTACACTATTGTATGCGGGTTGGACCATGAGCGGAGAACGAATATCAATAGAACAGCTAGAGAAAGAAGAATTTTTGAAAAGAGAAAGTAAGTGCTTATAGATGCTTCCGTGTCTCTCTTCGCTACCAATTATCTAGGATAACTCGAGGTGAGTTGTCTTCTCCGGTGCCTAGGTGATATGGTACCCTTACCTTTCTTAAATAGACTCACGACGGGAGTACCGAGTCTTGTTCTCCCTGTCTTGCTTCATCGCAGCCACAATCGCATACGTTTCCTCCACCGAATTAAGCCGCTTTCGCTTCAAAACATGGCCCGGCATTGGCTGTTCTTGGATGAGCCGTAGGCTACTGTTTGAAGGCTGTTGACTGCCTCCAGCCACGGAACAGGTTGGTAACTCCAATGCCCTATCTTTCAGTTTCTTGATGTTGACAGATATGCCAGGGCAATGTTCCTCTTCGAGCATATAGGGCTTCGTGATGAAAAATGGATTCATCTTCGATTTCGGGTAGCGAGCAAAGGTGTGTAACCGAACAAAACCCATCTCATGGATATCGTATATCTCCTGACGCATATGAGGCCAGCCGGTGATTTTTTTGAAGTCGTCAACACCCCAGAAACAGAACGACTGGGTATCATCACATGGCTTGATGTGGAAGAGAATGGGGGGGTGTTCTGCCTATGATAAGATTAGTGTTTTTATCGTTGTTATTCAAAGCTGCTGACCTTGTAGTACACAATAACTTGAACACAGTCTGGGTGAGCGTCGAGGAGTCTGAGGGCTACGGACGTCATGGTGAACAATGCGCGAGAGACTGGGGTGCAGCCTGGGAAAAGACACGAAGGTATTCAAAGGCATTCAGCCTTTTACTGTCACTTGATTTCTTCAAGGGCTTAGTTCGTTACTGACGGTTTTCCCGTTCTCGGCTCCCTAGTAGAAACCCGCTCCCCAATCGACTCCAAGTTGACTCTGTAACTCTATCTCCGGATGGACATGATCGTCAAATCGGGCCGCCACAATCGGCGAGTGTGGGACATGAATTTTCAACAACTTATTGGACTCATTCCACCGCAAGTACCGGCGATTTGGCTTATCGTCACAGTAAACTATTTGTTGCATTCGTTCTTGTTTACTACTCCCAGGGAAGACGGACTTCATACTTCATTATATTCCATTTTCGTGGGGCTTCAAAATCTAAATCTTATCTTGTACTTTCCGGTACCTGATTCAATGGTGCGTGCTAAATTCAAGCACGAGGCCTTACAATTGATGATTTGCACCCGTAATGGTAGTCGTTCCGTATCTCACAACGCTGGGCTTTCTGCTCGATTTACCGTAAGAATCAAGTTACTTGAGTTTTCATTGTTTGTTTATTCGCAACTCCAATGGCGGCTAGACTGGTTGGGTCCTCAGAAGATCTTACGGGAACGGTAGGGTCAGCGGCGCACCTCTTTTGGAATGTAACAATATCCATTCCTGAGCTCTGGTAGTTCTATATGAGCTCGGATTGCCGAGTAGGCCTGCCGGGTGTTGCCATTTTAGGCTATCAGGTACGTCTCTGCGTCTCAAATTTTCCTGCCACGACTAAACCATTCCGAGCTAGGGTGCGCAGCTCCATGGCAAGCCGTATTGCATTTTCTAGACTTATTTGTGCATGTTCTCATTGGTCAATCTAGCCTTGGGACGCCAATCCCATTTTAGTTACGTCGTATCTAGGGATGTATACGAATAAACTCGTCGTATGTTTGTTTCCCAGCACTTATGCTCCGACAGTGCATTTGAACCTGTTCAATCGCTAGAAAGCCTGATTTTCCTTCATTAATACTAACGCACCCCACTGTGGAGCATGTGAATACATTAAGCCATATTGAGACAAAAGCCACCGCTGATGGTAGAGATTGGCGAAGCTGTATTCGGTTTTCATAGGATCGTTGAATTTTTTCCAACCACACAGCCGTAGATCATCTGGATCATGGAGCTTACTTCTAGCCTTGGCTAGTAGATGGTAGTAGGCAAAGAGAGCGTACACGTATATTTCGTATGCCGTTACAAAAAAGGCAGTAATACTGATGAGTTGGATTTCACTCACTCGAAGCCCGGCTGCAAACAACCTCCAGAGTCATCCGTGGGCCTCAAGTGCGAGAGGACCGAGTTTTTCGGCTTGTAGCTGTCTGTTTAGTATTCAACTTCCCTCTGGTCTTGCGTTTTTTAGAAGGGGGCTCCTATTTCCCGGAAGTGAGTCTCTGTAATACCCCCGATATGAAATATTACTGACTATGACCGTTACTTCTTCGTCATCAGAAATAGAAATAATGTTATCATTAGCCTGATACGCAATGTTAGCGAGTGAAGCTGACACTATCTGAAATTATACTCACTTGAACACTTGGGATTTGCGTGCCCGCAATCTCGTCTGTGACCGTCGATACCTGGGTTTTATCAGCATCCCCAGTAACAACTTGGAACGTGTAACCCACTTTAGCCCTTCCTTTTTCGCTCTGGGAAGTGGCATTATTGACGGCCTTAACCAAGGTAAGTTGTCTAGCAGGTCCTTAGAAGTGGGGACTTACCGGAACTTGTTCTTTTGTAGTTGCAGTTTCGCTGGTGTTGTTCGTGACCTTGACCCGAGTGAGCTGTCTATCCAGCCTCTCAAGGTGGGGACTCACCGCAACTTGCTCTTTTGTAGCTGCAGTTTCGCTGGTGTTGTTCGTAACCTTGACCTGAGTGAGTTGTCTATCCAGCTTCTCGAGGTGGGGACTCACCGGAACTTGGTCCTTTGTAGCTGCAGTTTCGCTGCTGCCGTTTGTGACCTTGGCCTGGGTCAGTCGTCTAGCCAGTCTCTTGAGGTGGGGACTCACCGGAACCTGCTCCTTTGCAGCTGTAGTTTCGCTGGTGTTGTTTGTGGCCTTGACTCAGGTGAGCCGTTGGACTGTACTGGAATTTATGGAATTTACCTGAGATTCCTTTGTATCGTCCTCAGCTTCCGGATACATTTTAATGTTTACCGTGCCAATCGAAATCAAGGGTGCATTATACTTGCGTTTAGTACCCAGATTGAAGGTCATGGATTCTGAATCATAACCAGATTCACCGTCAACAGACGATGGGACAGGGGATGAAGTGGGCGGTCCGGGCTCGGTCGATGGAGTGCATGTGGGTGCAAGACCAATTCCCATTGCTGTGGCGGTCTTCTGGATTTCATCTATGAACTTATTGATGTCAGGGCAATCCTCCATGTTGATACCGTGTCTTTTGATGATCCAGTACAGGGGGGCTGGATGACCAGTTGAAAACCAAGCTCGAGAATGGACAACGGCGAATCCACGTATAGCTGGATCATAAATGTCATAGGTAACTTCGGGATACTTGGTCGCCTCCCGAAGCTCAGGGTTCATCCACAAGCTGAACATGCCGTGGAGTGTAGGGAAGTCGTAGAAAGTTTTTTTGCCAGGCTATTATAATAGTGAGTTCAGGCTTTCCGAGGACTTGAAAATCGACTCACCTTGAGATAAGCTACGATGTTTACCCATTTCATATATTCAGGAGGAGGGGTGGTGCTAGGGGATGTAGTTTTTCCAGGGAGAGGGTCGGCCGCAGGAGAGGTCATTGGTTGACAACAGAAGAAGAGGGGCTGCTATTGGGTGGAGAAAGAGATTTGGGGTGAATTGACGAACTTGGGGGATTTTTGTCCAGGGTAATGATTTAAAGCTAGATTTCCTCTTGGACCTCTTGTACGCACTTGGAGCCGCCTTCCTATTTCGAAAAGTGGAAATTCCGCAGGGTTCGGCTACTGAGGAAGTATTAAGTTTGATTACCAATTTTGCTTGTGTGAATGTGGACACCTCAGAGATCCAGCTCCAACGAGATCCCATTTCAATCGCTCAAAGCGTGTACTGATCATTATGTATCCTCATCCAGCTTTGTCATTATGATTGATGTTGTATGCTCGATGGTTTCTTCTTCCCCCCAAGCCTCAAGGGTAATCTGATATAAGGTGACGGCTCGACATCTGTCTGTCGCTAGTACCCACCCATGCCCCGAGTCTCTCGTCACCAAGCTCATCCCGCCACTGAGGCTCGATCTGAGCTGGAAAGGAACGAATTTGCCATCTGGCAATGCGTTCGTCGACTCTCTCCCAGGAGGCCTGCTCCCTACTGCCGACATTCTGTACCAAAGCTCTGCACTTCAAAAAGAAGCAAAGCAGGTCAGGCTATGGTGAACCTAGGCAGATGGTATACCTATGTGAGTGTATTCTTACTGTTTCATAAGTTCATTTGAGCAAGTATGAGCAGTGTGGATATTGTGGTGGATTTCGATGGCTTTCCAGGCGTCTCAATGTCAATACTCTGTTGCTCCAAGACGAGGAGCTATGCACGCTTATTGCTATCCGTGAATCCTTGCGATTGACTAACGCTAATGTTACTCAATTGACCCCTTCCTCGACCCCTCCCTCGTCTCCGACAATGACAATTTCGCCTTCCGGATTCACTCCGCCGTCTTCTCCGATGACCCCAACACCCCAGCGTTCACCCAATATCACACTCTTTTTCTGGACAGAGGTTTGCCAACTAGTGGCTTCAGCGCACTGCTATTTTTAATATTATTTTGCAGAATTTCATGTTTCCGAAGTCAATTGGCATACCGCGCACAAGTGGAGGAGCCTTTCGCCTTGGCGATCACAAGCTCACACTAGGTTTATTAGACGTCGAGCAAGGTGATACCTATGAGCTTTTAGACATACGAACTCACGACTGGAATACTGTTGGCTGGGAGCAGCCCATATTCCCTGGCTCTGAGAGAGAGCTTTACCTCAGACGCCAGGGCGTTACTTGCCAGCCTAGTCTATCTGATGTTCTCATTGCCCACATGTTCTGATTTCCGTGCTTTATTCCCGATTCCGCCCCGCCCCCCATTTGCGTAGTACAGACTCTCCTACAGCCTTTTAATATCTTATTGAGTATTCCATGTTTCGTTTCGTCTCTTCCCATCCGCTCTCGCATCATTTCTTTACATAGTAACCTTGTCCAGAGCCTGTATCCCGGTATTCGGCTACCGGTTAGGAAAGCTGATCGAGTACCTACTATTTTGAAATCTATTCTATCTTACCGTTTCCAGAATGCTTGTGGATCCAGTATTGACTATCGCGTTTCTGGGAGTGATTATGGATCGAAATAAAAAAACCCTGCAGACATGGAATAGGAACAATTTCGCAGCTGCCGATCGTAAGCCTAGATCTATTCCCTATTACTGTATATACAAGAGGCCGTTCAAAGTTTCCCGCTGCAACTTGAGTATATAGCCATACCTTTGGCTCAGGGTTTGCGGTACAAGTTGGAGCATATCGAGATTTATTCTGACGTTGGACTACAAATTTCAGGAGTCGTCTCCTCACGGTTCTTACCTCACCATGCTATCTGGTTCATCCCGTCAATAACTCATAACCCCTTCTGGCTGTACAGGATTGGGCATGACCATTGGAGGTTTTAGTGCTGGTATGTGATCTACATGGAACGAACGTAACACTCAAGTTCAGCGAACGTTTTCTGCATACCACCGCCGTTAATTACGAAGTGACCTGCTTGACTACGGCTTTCACTGCTTTCCACATTGCTAACTGGATATAGGAACATCTTTGTATTCCGTATTCCCCCAGTTGCCAGCTCATGGACCCTTATCTACGTAAATTTCTCACCTAGAGGAGTATATTTTCATCGGGCGTGATTCCGAAACGCTGCATTTTAGTTGTAGTACATCCTCTTGGAAATGTTTTACTCTAACCCAGTGTTTTTCTGACTTCCTGTTCGAGTTACCTTCATCGCGTAGCCTTTCTATATACTGGATCTGATCTACAATCTTTTTTGTCTCCATGAGTGTTGCCGTGATATTCGCGGCCCTGTAAAATTTACAGGAGTAACCTGAGATGAACGCGCACCCGGTCCTTTGCAAATCGTTGACAAACAACCGATCTATCTGGCAAATAATCAAGCAAGGTACTCAAGATCTATTATCGGAGTTCGGATATCGTCCGGGGCCGAGTGAGTGACAGATATACCAGACCTCTGTGTAGCTGGCAGGTTTTCATCCCTCTCTTCCCCGCCAATCATACTCATGCCCCTCACCGATGCACAGATCAAGTTTCTTGAAGATGGAGGCTATAAGGAGCGTGCCAAAGCGGCGCGTGAATTGGCCGAGAAAAATGGAACATTCAATATGAGGAATTGGGCCAAGACAAAAGTTATCCCTCTCTTCATCGTAAAGTTCCCGAACACAGATAAGGAGATACAGGAGGTGAGTATTCGCTACCACCAAATCTACCATATCCACATCCAGCTCTTTTTTAGAAAGTTCACAATTGGTTCAAGAATAACTGCAAACGTTCTATGCCCATATCAAGATTCTATCGCTCCGAAAGGGCTCATGCGTCTTCACTTAGCCCCGAAAATGCTCCTGAGCATGATGACGGGGCCAGCAGCAATGATGACGTGGCTACCCCTCCATCTCATCGCTTGCGTGGTTTGAGGGAGATGGTCGCAGAGGAGTATAAAACGACTATTCTCAGCCGTATTCATGGATCAAACAATGCAAAGCTTCGGAGGCAAGAATTCATCGGAAAGTGGAATGCAGAACTTACGCGTTTTATTTCTGAACTGCCCAAGGACACAATACAATACTACGAAGCGGCAGCTGAACGGTTACGAGACCAAAGCAAAACCACGCAAACTAAGGAAGATATTCTAATGTACTTATCCGTGAGCTTTTATATCGTCGCTCTCTGATCCTTTTGCGCAGGTGGCAAAAGCACCTTCCTGTGAAGGCAGGCTTAGATCTTCACAAGCTGTTGGGGTGGGGCCGCCGTCAGTATGGCGATGGGCTCTTCTTCGTAGCTACTGCTTACCGTGAACCTTCCAACAAGGTCTTCATCAAGAAGTATGTTATTCATGGCCCCCGCGAGTCGCTGTACTGAATTGAGCCATGTTTGCACCTTAGATGGTTGATTTCAAATGTTCCACAAGACATCGAATCCGACTCCTTCATGGACGCCTATGATGAGCATATCAGTGATCATTTCCGATCGCTTGCCGATAATTGGCTGCCACGTAAGTCATTGAGCTCATTTTATTCAGTTGTGTCCTCATTTTCACCAAAAGGTCATAATAAAGGAGTAGCCCCGCTCCTCACTCAATCTTTAAGTGGAAAACACATCATTCGCCCCTTTGATGTTGATTCAGTTACGAGAAACGAGATGAAGGAAGTGGTATCATCTTACCTAACAAAACTTTGGGGTTCAACGGTTTTTGTCTTCCCTGTGAATACCTCATACTAAAACTTGACTGCAGAAGTATCGGGTCGGTCTGGGACCTTACCCTGGTCATCACTGGAAGATCCTACTATTTGGAAATCCTATCTCCTTGACATTGCTCCACTTGCAAACCACACTAACATCAACCCGGCCACTATGCCAGGCGAAAGTATCATTGCTCTTGCGGAGGCTTTGTCCAAAAGTCCGGGCATTATTGACTTTGGTCGAACTTCGTAAGTAGACTATTTCTTCGCCGTGTTTGTTTTTACTATATGAAATAGGACCTTGAATACAACTCACTCGAGTCCCCCTCAAGAAGGATCAAGCCCCCATCCAGCCAATCCCACTAACGATGACCCGTTCCGTTCCAGCCCATTACGTCAAGTATCTCCGTCAACACTCAGTACTCCCAGTCGCGATTACAATCTGGCTGATCCCCCAATAACCCCGTCATCGCCTCGGATGCTCCCCAGAGGCACAAATTCTGCTCATTCCCCCAGCCAGACTCCCACACATCGGGGCTCGCCCCCTCCGAGTCCCCAGGATCCATCTCTGACAGGGTCGAATAGCAGCGTCACCAGCGTATGTTTATTTTCAGCCGTCACGATCACCGAGTATTATATAACCATATACCAGACCACTACGAAAAGATCTTACAGCAGTCCAGCCTTGAGTCCATTTGCTTCCACGGCTGCAAGTAGCAAGGGGCAGACTCCTCAGGCGACACCTTTGCGCCAACAATCGGACAGGCCTATGAGCATTGATGTAAGTCGCGCACTTTATTATCTGGGAGATTGATCTAAAAGCAAATATAAAACGATTTCCCACAGAATCAATATGAACGAGAAGATCCAATGGTTACACTTGGCAAGGACCAAACCGATTTGTTCGGGAGTCAGCAGGTCACAGTTGATCCTCAACCGGCCTCCTCTGATCATCAATGTTCCTCTAACTCCGACACGTCTCCTCAAGGTAAAGTAGTAATCACGTTGCCTTGCCCCCATCATAGAACTAATCATGTTATTTTCCGTATCTATCTGCAGCCTCCAGCCCGATTGAATCCGAGGACAAGGGCGTTGAAGCCTCAAACCAACTGGCGAAGATAGAGAAGCAACATATCGCCAATGCCTCGAAGCCAGATCTCGCCATCTCCCGCACTGCCACTCAGACCGCACAAGGCAGAAAGAAAGGAAAGAAGGCATCTGCAGTTCCTATTCGTGCCCAGCCCAAGCGCACAACGAAGGAACCCAAACTCCCTGCTCCTCTGACTGCCAAGAAGAAAGATACCACCAAACGGTATGTTGTACCTGCACTTGAAATCATCATGCTAAGACCTACAATAGGAAGCCCGGTTATATCTGGGTTCCCGTCGATGAAGATACAGAGAACTCGGAAGAGCCTCCTGCAAGGCGTAGGAGGTTGAATCGTACAATGTAGATCCACTTTGTCCCCGCACTTTCACAAGTCTCTAGTAGCTAAATCACCGGTGATTCTGGATTTGAACGTGACGTTTTCTGCTGCTCTGTCGTGTCATGTATATTTATTAAGAATCTAGATTACACTTGAATTTATTTCTCACAGGTGACTATCCAGAGAGTAATGACCGCGACATCTTTCTAGAATGTACACTCAGTGTTTGTAAGGGAAATTTTTCCTCTCGCTATCCAGTAGTATTATCCCCTCCACCCATCCCCGTTCGCCTACTGGTAAATCACATTTCTGTCGAAGAACCTGGATTGTCCGAGTATCCAGATTTCCCATCATCCGGATTGTAGTAAAATCAATGAGCCAAATACAACAACTACCTTCATCCAGATTTTTCCATGTCAACGAGCTCAATATGCTTACTAGTGAGCTCAGTATTGCCACTACCAGCTGTCTTTAATCTGGATTCCTATGTCAACGAGCTCGGGGCGCGCCGCTTCTCACTTCTCATCCAGATGTGATCCGGATGAAATCTAGATTTTAGACAATCCACCGGGAAGACTCTTCCCATTGGCGGATTAATCCGGCTTGCTGAAGTCCCCGATTCTGGATGGACTGGACGAATGCGACGGCATTGAAGCACAGTGCGACCTTGTTGAAATGATTTGTGCGGTCATGATTTCAAAAGATCTTCCACTGCTGTGGGTCGTTGTTGGTCGCCCCGAGCCGCACCTCATGCACATGTTCTCGAGGGTCGATTTCCCCGTCATTTGTGAAAAACATCAACTTCTCATTGACAGTGATACCCGAGAGGACGTTCGGCTCTATCTACGCGATGGGTTTGATGAGATTGGGGCGAAGTTCTTGGGTGTCCAGGGTGGATTGTGGCCCTCCGCTGAAGATTTTGAGAAGGTTTTGAAGATCGCGGATGGCCTGTTTGCCCTAGCGAGTGCAATGATGAATTATGTTGGGGATGTCACATACGCAAACCCCGCAAAGCGCCTTCGTGACTTGATGGCCTTTATGGAGCCTGCAGACCATCTTGCTATCGACAATCCCCTTGCAACGCTCGATCTCCTCTATTCCCGTATCCTGGCAGGAATCCACCACGCTTGTGCCGATAGCGAAGCTACTCCTGTTTCATATCCGGAATCGTCCTATGTCAGCGACCGTTTCAAGATCTCGCCAATTTCTTGCGCATAGACCAGGCTACTTTTATGCGACACTGCGTCCATTACATTCGA
>JAACJO010000085.1:0-21250 GCA_013368445.1 Leucocoprinus leucothites
TTGCAGAAGCATGAAAGAATACACCACAGCTTCAAGAGCAAATCTCCGAATCTCCTCAGTCTGAGGGATATCATCGAAGAAGCTTGCAAGCTACCAAGGATAAGGTTCTAAAGATCTGGGATGAGAGGCTCGCTGACCTTGTAGTCAAAGCCAAAATAATGGGCTCCATAATTGAGGAGATTCCTTATTATGGAGGGAACATAGACGAATGCCCACCATCACTGAGGATGACACCTCCAGCTGATCCAATGCTCAAATCCGACTCCGAGGGGAGGATTCTGATGGGTGGACTTCTGGGTTGTGGAAAATGCAAGTCTTTTCTTCTATCTCTGATTGGATTAACACTGATATGGTGATGCCACAGCACAACTGAGAAAGGGCCTGTTGCCCCCTTAGAGCCTGCTCCCATGTGAGCACTCCTGGCCACGCTGAACTTTTTTGTGGACTAGTTACATCATCTCTGGCTCCTGTATACTTGTCTTATATCATGCACTATTTTGGTCACCCCTGTGGGGCTTTTATTAAATTGTGATTTGACCTCTATGATATGCTGTGTAAATCTATCTAAGTGTGAGAAAGCTCTTTGTTGCCACTGTAAGGGAAAGAAAGTGCCTTCATGGGCTGCTTCTTGGATTCTCAATTCAGGTGCATCAGCACATTTCACACCCTATTTGGATGATTTTTCCACAATCGAAATGGGGAAATTTGGTAAAATTCAGACAGCTAACAAAAATGCTCCCCTATCTATATCAGGTTGAGGCACTGTCTTGATCAAACACGAGATCCATGATAATAGAAAAACAATCACTGCAGTGACTTTATTGTCCCCTGTGTTCTATGTAAAGGGAATACATGATCGCCTCATGTCTGTTGGTCAACTCCTGGAATCCAGGTTGTGCAGTGAGGCCGATAAACATGGTACAATCTTTTGGGATAAGTCAGGCAATGCTGTTTTGTCAGTGGCTCCTCATTTGGAGTGGCAGCCTATGCTACAAACAGTAAGATGTCAAATTGTACATTCAAATGCTTTGAGCCACGTAGCTCAGCATCCTGACTATAATATCTGGCATCAACATTTAGGACATCCATCTAATCACATGTTGAGCAAAACTTCTGACTCCATGCTGAATGGACCTCAGGTTTCAATTTCCGATCATTTGCGCTTGTCCAGGCTGCATGAAAGGGAAGATGCACCAGAAACCCTTTAACAATAACCCAATTCGAGCTAAAGAAGCCTTTGAACACATTCACAGTGATCTCTTTGAGCTCCCCATCATATCTTATTATAAGTACAAATGGATTATGACCCATTAGATGATTACTCCTCTTTTGCCCATGTGGTGCTTCTGCAATCAAAAACTGAAGCAGCTCCCCATATGGTTGAGCTTCTAACTTATGTTACAAACCAATTGGCAAATCAATTTGTCGATTCACATCCAATTGAGGAGGAGAATTCGTAGCAGGTACACTGCAAGATTATCTAAGGGTGAAAGGGATTGAGTTCATTCTGAGTGCACCCTGCATTCATTAACAGAATGGGCGAGCAGAAAGATTGAATCAAACACTACATGAGAAGGCGCAAGCCATGCGACTTCACATATGTCTCCCAGATTCACAGTGGGATTTTGTGATTAACACTGCAACCACATCTACAATCACACATCGATGAACCACATCCAATGGAAAACTCTATTTGAGTTAGTACATGGACACAAACTGACATCAGTCACTACGAGTATTTGGTTGTGCTGCATATATGTTCTTCGGATAAAATGTGCTGAATAATTATCTGCAAAATCTGAACTGATGATCTTCATTGGATATGATCGGGAGAAGAATTACATCTTTCTCTGCCATACTCGAGGGAATGCTGAGTTTATCTCACCAACTGTCATCTTTGATGAAAAGATGTTCCCTAAATGTCCAGACCAAAAACCTGTGGTACACCCCAAGCTGCCTTGCACTGAGATTCCCCCAATCTCAACTATTCTGAATGTTCCACATGTAGACTATCCGCCTACACCTCGAGGAGGAGAGCTGCCTCATGCACCTTCACCTTGTGCTCCTCCATACCCTAGAACACCTTCACCATCTAGATCAACAAGTCCATCTCTCTCTTATGCTGATTCTGATGATTGCGACCCAAAAGAAGAGGAAGAAGAAGTTGAGTTACCTCCTTCTCCAGGACCTTCCCAATCAGAACCTGGTCCACATAAACATGCTTGGTCTCCATCTCCACCCGAGGTACTGCCACCATGACCTTCAGTCCAAGATGACCTTGATGCACTAGAACAGCTTGACCGTTGGGTCACCGAACATGAGAATCGCCATCCTAGGCGAAATGTTCAACCTCCGAACAGACCAGGAAACGTGTATAGTGATAGGAGCAACCCTCTTGATGTCATCTGATGATATAGGGAACTCAATCCTAACTTACCACGCAATTGTGCTCAATATTGACCTATTTCTGGAGCTATTTCTGATGAAGAAGCTTGGAACAGATTATGGAATTGGCATATCCCTCACCCAGATAGTAGGATCGACAACAACAAACAGTCATCTACCAATTTTGTGAAGTTCATGAAGAAAGGGGGGGTAAAATTAGTTGATTTCCTTCTCACACAATGTGCCAATGGGCCTGTTCCCAAACAGTTTCGAGATATCGCGAATTTAGATGCTGATACTCAAACAAAATGGCAAAAAGCGATGCTTGAAGAATTAAACACACTTCACAAGCAAGGTGTATATGAACTTGTTGATCTCCCAAAAGAAAGAAGAGCTATTAAAAATAGATGGGTTTACAACATCAAGTCTGATAATCGATATCGCTCTCGTCTTGTTGCGAAAGGATTCTCTCAGATTGAGGGAATTGACTTCGATGAACTATTCTCTCCAGTTGTCCAATATGAGACTGTGTGCCTACTTCTTGGCATTGCAGCGCTTGAGGATTTTGACCTTCACTCTGTTGATGTCAAAACAGCCTATTTATA
This sequence comes from Leucocoprinus leucothites, assembly GCA_013368445.1. Lineage (NCBI taxonomy): Eukaryota > Fungi > Basidiomycota > Agaricomycetes > Agaricales > Agaricaceae > Leucocoprinus > Leucocoprinus leucothites. The sequence goes on from JAACJO010000085.1 coordinate 2,991, forward strand.
TGGCAATCTGGATGAAGAGATCTACATGGAGCAGCCAGAAGGATTCCATATTCCTGGCCAAGAAAAGAAAGTCTGGAGATTATGCAAAGCAATCTACGGCCTAAAACAAGCCAGCTTATCCTGGTGGAAAGCACTTACTTCATCGATGCTGAAACTTGGATTTAAGCACTGTAAGTCCGACACTAGTGTTTATCATTTTACACATCCTAAAACCAGCGAGCATATCTTTGTGGTTATTTATGTGGATGATGTCTTCTTTATGGGTAAAAAGAATTCCCTGCTCCTCTCTGAGTTGAAGCAAAAATTCATGACCATTTGGGAATGTCATGACCAAGGTGAACTTTCAGAGTTCCCAGGCATGAACATATCATGCAATTGAAAAGAGAGAAAACTCTATATAGATCAAGTAAAATACCTTGATAAGGTTCTTGAGAAGTTCAAAATTCCAAAAGGTGCAAAATTTACTCTGCTGCCATCCAGATTCATTTTCGAACCCTATGTCGATAAGGTAGATCCTAAGTTTAGGACTCATTACCAACAATTAGTCAGATCACTGATGTATCTAATGATTGGATTGAGACCTGACATATCCTTTGCAGTTGTCAAACTCTCCTAGCAATCTGCTGCCCCTTCTAATGCACACTTCCGGGCTGGACTCCATGTGCTGCAATATTTGCAATCAACTCACAATTATCGACTTGTGTTTGATGGAGCTTCTAACCAAGCCATCATCACCTGCTCTGATAGTGATTGGGTGCAAGACAGACAGTCTCAACGATCTGTCACAGGTAACTTTGTCACAATAGCACATGGACCTGTAAGCTGGCTTAATCACAAACAGAAAACTGTTGCTTTGTCATCTACTGAAGTTGAATATATGGCACTATCTGATTGCAGCCGTCAGTTGATGTGGATTTGACAACTTCTTGAAGAGATAGGTTTTAAAATTCCTGCTCAGATTCTCTATGGTGATAATATTGGATCTATCTTCTGGAGTGAGAATCCTGTTCAAGAAAAATGCTTGAAGCATATTGATATATGATATCACTATATCTGAGATATTGTTGAAGAAGGTTCCATTGAGTTGGAATTTATTGAGGGCTCAAACAACCCTGCCAATATTTTGACAAAAAACCTCGGTTCAATTCTCTTTAATAAATTTGTTTATTCCTTAGGTATTGAATTCCTTTAGCGCTTTTATAGTCACTTAAATCGAAGCGCTCTTGTAGCCACTCAATTATGCATCTCCCACTTTTTTGAGTGAGGAGGAGTGTTAAATCATGTGCACATTTATATGCTGCTATATTTGTGTTCACTCTCAATTATGACATATGCATTCTATTATTAGATACCACTATGTTTACACACCAATACTTTGTGCAGACTATACATGTTTTACTATACATTTTACTTGTACCCTTTACCACCTTCAAATGATGGTGTAATGTCCTCTTTATGGTAGATACTATATGGACATTTTAGTATAAATACTTTGTATTTTTCTCATTATTCAATAGTCAATTTACTCTCTCTCAGTCGCAACTCTACAACTCTTACAACTCCCATAACAGTTTACTGCCTAGCAAAGTAAGTCATCGACTATGTCATCTACCTTCACTGCTATGCTCCCTGTTGCTGCTTCGACAGCCAGTGTATCTTATATTGTCTGTCTATCATTGGCTGATGTATTGTCACCCACAGCATCATCTGTTGATGCTGAATGGGCATTCTCTGTTGGGTGATGACAGGTGAACTTTATGCAACAAAACATGACCTCAAATACATTCAAAGCTAAGATGGCACTTGGGTCCTGGGCAAGACCTGGGAATCCATTATTTCCAGGTGTCATAAAAGCAGGACAGATCATTGCTGGAGGAGCAGAAGGTGATTCAGATGCTGAATAAATGGACAGACAAACTAAGTGAACTGGTTGATTGGTTGGAATGTATTTGTACGATTTATGGATGTGTTTGATAACTCGAAATGTATACCTGCGTGTAGTAGTTAAGAATACGTATTTATTGAGCCTAGTTTCGTGAAAATCGTCGGAGATTTGAGCAAGATATGGCATCTCAAGTGTTGGTGAAGATGTGGATCTTCCCCAATATTTGTGAATATTTGGCCACAATTGTAGGTCACGCCATGCACTCATTTTTGAACATTTTCACTCGATTTCTACTCCAAAATAGTTGGAGAAATGTATAGAAACATATTACAGTATCCTCAGAGTAAAAGAATATGCTTTATCTGTGGATGAAACTACCATCTGCAGATATCCATCCACTGGCCATCTGTGATGACATCATCTGATGGTGTCAGTCACAGATACATGACATTACCATCCATAACAGTCCCTAATCAAGAATCAATGGGCATTTACTCCTAAATCAGATGGGCAAAAATGTGCTCATTTGGTTGCCAAAGGATTTTCCCAGGTAGAGGAAATTGACTTTGATGAACTTTTTAGTCCTGTAGTCTGATATGAGACAACTCATCTTATATTTGCACTAGCAGCTCTTCACAACTGGGACATGTTTGGTCTAGATGTGAAAACTGCATATCTGTATGGACAACTTGACAAAGAGATATATATGGAGATGCGCGAAGGTTTTGAAATGAAATCTGCACCTCCAGGGAGTGTTCTTAAATTAGAACAGTCACTTTATGGACTAAAGCAGTCTGGACATCAATGGTGGATTGAACTTTCTTCTTATATAGAAGAATTGGGCTTTACACTTTCTACCATCAATGCCAGAGTATACTATATATGCAATAAATCAACAAATCAGTTGATCATTGCCCTAGTATATATAGACAATGCTAAGTTCATAGGACCAAAAGGTTCTAAACTTCTTGCTGAGAAAAAAGCAGCATTTATGAAGAAATGGGAATGTTGTGACCTTGGACCTGACTCAGAGTTCTTGGGAATGACTATAATTCATGATTGAAAGAAGCAAAAGCTTTCAATAGATCAAACAGTTTATCTAAAGAAAATCCTAGAATGATTTGAAGTTTCTGGCTATGAGGAAACTCCACTTCCTCAAGGATACATCTTTATGAAAAACAAAGAACAAGTGAGTTCCAAATTCACGAATGCTTATCAGCAATTAGTTGGATCAATCATGTATTTGATGATTGATACAAGACCAGATATAGGTTTTGCTACTATCAAATTATCACAACATATGACTAACCCTTCCACTGCTCATTATAGAGCAGGAATACATCTACTTCAATATTTGAATCAAACACAGAAATACAATATCACTTATACATGTTCTGGGGTTTAATTCAAAAATAATTAACCAATTATCAATGTATGAGCATATTCTGATTCAGATTGGGCTCAGGATCCAAACACTTAATTGAGCATAACAGGTAATATTGTGTTGTTAGGGAATACACCAATTTCTTGGTCTTCTCAAAGACAAAAGTCTGTCATAACATCTTCAACTGAAGCCAAATATATGGCAATATCTAATACAGGCAAACAGCTTGTTTGGATATCCAATCTTTTACAAGAGATTGGGATAATAATCAACCCTCTTATTTTATTTGGAGATAATATGGGTTCAAAGTTTTGGGCTGAAAACCCAGTAACTGAGAAATATTCTAAACATGTTGATATCCATTATCATGTCATAAGGCAATGGGTTGCACAAGGAAAACTTGTGATAGATTTTGTTGAAGGGAAAAACAATCCTGCCAATCTCTTAACTAAAAATCTGGATCATATTCTCTTTAATCAATTCCTATCTTATTATGGTTTAAGGTTCCTCTAAACTTTGAGCAAGGAGGAGTGTTGCAAAAGTACTAAATGCTCTAATGAAGCACCCTATGGGCTTGCCCTTAGTGAGCATGAGAACCTTTCCAATGATTGCTCTCAGACTATTCTAGGATTGATTCTATTACAGATCAGTACCTATAGTTATGATCTGATCATTATGTCTTAGTATATTCCATGATATGTAGTATGACAGTATATAATATCTGTAGAGTAATAGTTAGTTGGAATGACTCTAGACAAAACCATTCATGAGTCAGGATGATTAGTATGACTAGTAATGAGTCAGAACAACTCAGAGACAGTCAGAATGATTATGATACCACTATATGAGTTGATACTATGTGATATATTCTATGACTCAATAGATATTGTAGAGATGTATAAAATACAGACTAGAATTCAGTGGTAGAACAAGTTTTACCAATTCTATTGTGTACAACTAAACAACTATTATCATCATTAGTCGCATTCAAATGGTCTGTAGCAACTACACGTAGTTGGTGCTACATGTAGTTGAGCTGATGCATGATCATGAGATTTAAACCCTGCTCATCATGCCCTCACATGTCATAAGTTTGGATCCACTATTGTCTAGTTTCCACCCATCTAAATAAGGAACCCAATGATATTTCAACTTTGACACCCTTTTCAATACTGTATATCTGGACTTAACCACTCACAAAAAATGACAAGAATGAAGCGCGATATGCTAGAGATATTATGAACTCTTATATTGACCTCAAATGAACCTAAACATTGCTAAAATATTTTATATTAGTATCAGGAGTTCAGAAATTGCCTGACTGTGTTTCTCCAGACTTGACACATAGCCACTTAGATGATTTTAGAGGTGAAAGACACCTCCTTTGTGTATTCAGAAGTTCATAGGTTAATACAAATGAAACCACTGACTGGTGATTACTTGTGTTAGCTGAATAATTCACCCCTGTTAATTATCAGTTGTCTGAATCTCTCAAAATTCTCGGAATAATTTATTATGGATGCACTGTTGATTATTGAGTGCCAGCCATAGATTCATGTAAGTCATTGGCTGCAAGTGAGTGCTGAACAAGCTTACAGCAAAGTCAGGTATTCTAGTTTCCCTATTTGGATGGGTGGGAACTAGACAATGGTGGATCCAAACAGACACGTGAGGGCATGATGAGCTGGGTTTAAATCTCATGATCGTGCATCAGCTCAACTACATGTAGCACCAACTACCTGTAGTTGCTACAGACCATTTGAATGTGACTATTGCTTCACTTGAACTCAACATTCTACACAACTTTACTCAGCTACTGTTCTACACTGATTACTTGCCTTTACAACTGACAGAACTAGTGTTCTTATGAAGTGAGTGTGTCATAGCTTGCTCAGTCACTGTGTACTATGCTGTGTAGCAGCAATTACTGTTTCAACACCTCAGTCACCTCCAACAATTCCAAATCATCCTAGACAATATTGCCTACTCTGACTTCAACAATTGAGTCATGTCTATTTTAGTGGGAATGGTGGAACAAGTCACAAAGAGCACCAACATCAACAGTGAAGACAAGGAAAATGCATTAGCCCACCTCATGTTGACTCTCATCAACAACCAACTAGTCTATTGTATCAACAACTCCTCAGCATCATCATCCACATCCTCCCTGTCTACATCCTCTTCTCCCCCAAACAAGAAGCCATGGAAACTGACATCCCACCACTCCTAGAAATCACTCCTCCACCTACCCTTGACAAGGAACTAGACCACCTCATTGGAATACTCAACCACTGCCAAGCACTAGAAGAAGCTATATCTGTTGAAGCCAACAGCTTCCAGACATGGAAGACTCTCAAAGATGGTGGAGAGTCAGACCCAGAATATTGGAGAGCCATCATGTACCACCTCATTGAATTCTGCCATAACAATCATGTCACCTACCAAGCCACCCTGATCCAACTCTTCACTGCAGGACCTGACCATGCCCAATTCTTTATTAGTCACAAATCTGTTAACAACTGATTCATGCTTGGTCCAACTAAGAAGAAGGTTGCTGTATATATCACCATTGACTATGACAATGCCCAACCTTTAAAGAAGCACAGAGTTTCCTAGCACAGTTCACATTTCCAGTATGCTCTATCTTACATGGACCATTACAGTAGTTTTTCATGAGGACATGAACACTTGAAGGGAGGTAATGTTATGCACAGCCTAGTTACACAGCCTCACATAGTATTACTCAGCCATCACCACATTCTTAGTCACCCCCTTAGTCACTATGACTCCTTGCTTACTCATCTGTTTCTATTCTTAGACCCTTGTGGCTCATTCCCTTAGTATATAGACCTTGTAGCTACATTGTAGTACCTCACACTTTACCAACTTGTTTTTCTTCCTTTGCTCTCTTATCACTCTCAAGACTTTACACACTTGTCACAGCCTGAGTTCCAGCTTAGGTCATAACAGGGAGATGTTATCAGAAGGATCCAGAGGAACAGATACACAGTAGGATGAACACTGGACTAACAAATCTGATCAAATAGATAATAATTGTTTTACATATACAGTCATCTATTGGTCTTTGAGACAGCCATCACTCTTTGAGACAACAAATTTTCCCTCCTTAATTAGAGCATTTCCAGCTTCCAAAAATTCACTAAAAATCATAATCTCCTTACATCTAGCCTGCATAAATTGCCCAAGCTTATCCATTCATTCTGTGCTTGCTGATGTGTGAAATGAACCTAGTTTCTGAGTGAAAAACACTGTTCAGCCTAATAGCCCCATGGTATATCCTTCAAAAAATTTAAAATGCACCAAAGCAGATGAATACATGGTATCTATCAATTCTCAGTCTTTTTTTAACAAGAACTCAACAAGTGAGAGATGATAAGATTTGTGCTGGGTGGGGGGAGAGAGGTGTGTCACATCATGCATTACCATAAGAGGAAATCAAATATCTACTGTTGTGCAACACTTTATGTTGGCCTTGAGGCTCAGCTAATGCAATAAGAGAATACAAATCATGTCAGATATAGATAGATAAACCAATCTACTACTTTCTCCAATGCAGGCCATGCAAGATCTCAAGCTCTAAAGAAAATACAGCACTCACAGGAGTGGGAAAAGTGGATGGCTGTTGCTGTTGAAGCATATCTCACTGAGCAGAATTAGAAGGCCAGAAAAAGAAGAGCCTTTGCAAGATTGTGAAAGAAATAGAGCAGCATTGTCTGACAGAGACTGGGTGTATTTATAAGCTTGAAAAACTACACTTTCATGCTGAGCAAAGGGTTTTTGCTCAATGCAGGAATTTAATGAGTCAAAATGCTGGTTGTCTACAGCCAAGGAAAACACAGTCATTGATTATACTGTTTTCTATGGCTCAGTGGGAGTGGCCACTCAACCACAAAACAGCTCAGGGAGGTGGATGATGAAGCACCTTAAATAAGGTCAATCAGCCAGATTTGGTCATTGCCAGTGGATTGCCAACATGATGTGACTTGTCTCAAGGATTAATTTTCCTCTGATAAGGGACCTTCAAAAGATTTGCTCTGATATCCAGTTCCATCAAACCCACTATCTCCCTGATTTTACCTAATGTAGCCAACAAGGTATCTGTTCATAATATAAAGTTTTTTTTTGAACATGATGTGGGAGAAAAGCACAAAATAATAGCTAAGTTTTGCTGTCTCAAGGACTGATAGATGACTGTATCACATTTGGATTTGAACAATATTTGATACAGATTGAATATCTAACTATGATAGCTGTTACATTGGCAGACAGGCAGTATTTATGATTATCAGAATCATGATAGTGATTTGGACTTGTAATTGTAGTTTTCATAGTTTGATATCATTTTTCTTAGCTAGTATTTAAGGACTTGTTGTAGGAAGATTAAACACAAGTTTAATCTTTCCTTTGTTTCCTGGACTACTTGTGTTTACTTGCCTTGCCTTGGATTCACTCATATCATTGTTGTGTTCAAACCTTGTGCTACTTTGACTCTACAAGTCATCTTGGCCTTTGTTGAAGCAGCAACAGGGAGCATAGCGGTGAAGGTAGACAACATAGTTGATGACTCACTTTACTAGGCAGTTGGTCTGTTATGGGAGTTAGAAGTAGTAGAAGTTGCGACTGAGAGTATAGAATTGACTGGGTAATTACGAAGAAAATACAACATATTTATACTAGAATGTCCGAATAATATCTACATATAGAGGACATTACACCATCGTTTCGAGGTGGTAAAGGGTACAGGTAAAAGTATAGTAAACATGTATAGTCCGCACGAAGTATCGGTGCGTAAACATAGTGGTATCTAATAATAGAATGCATATGTCATAATTGAGAGTGAATTCTAATATAGCAGTGTGTAACATGCATGTGATTCAACACTCCTCCTCACTCGAAATGGCGGGAGATGCATAATTGAGCGACTGTGAAAGCGCTTCGTTTAAGTAGCTAGAAAAGCACTAAAGAAATTCAATACCTAAATAATAAACAAATTTATTGAAGAGAATTGAACCAAGGTTTTTCATTAGAATATCAGCAGGGTTGTTTGAGCCTTCGATAAATTCCAACTCAATGGAACCTTCTTCAACGATATCTCGGATTATAGTGGTATTGTATATCAATATGCTTTGAGCGTTTTTCTTGAACAGGGTTCTCGCTCCAGAAGATAGATCCAATATTATTACCATAGAGAATCGGAGTAGGTATTTTAAAACCTATCTCTTCAGAAGTTGTCAAATCCACATCAGCTGGTGGCTGCAATCAGATAGCGCCATATACTCAGCTTCAGTAGATGACAAAGCGACAGTTTTCTGCTTGCGGCTAAGCCAGCTTACAGGTCCACGGCTATTTGTAACAAAATTACCTGTGACAGATCGTCGAGACTGTCTGTCTTGCACCCAAATCACTATCAGAACAAGCAATGATGGCTTGGTTAGAAGCTCCATCAAAAACGAGTTCGATAATTGCGCGTTGATCGCAAATATTGCAGCACATGGAGTCCAGCCGGAAGTGCACATTAGAAGGGGCAGCAGATTGCTGGGAGAGTTTGACAACCGCAAAGGATATATCAGGTCTCGATCCGATCATAGAGATACATCAGCGATCTGACTAACTGTTGGTAACGAGTTCTAAACTTGGGATCTACTTTGTTGACATAGGGTTCGAAGACGAATCCGGATGGCAGCGGTGTGAATTTTGTGCCTTTGGAATCTCAAACTTCTCAAGAACCTTATTGAGGTATTTCACTTGATCTATATAGAGTTTTCTCTCTTTTCGATTGCGTGATATGTTCATGCCTAGGAACTCAGAAAGTTCACCTTGGTCACGACATTCCAAGTAGTCATGAATTTTTGCTTCAACTCAGAAGGAGCAGGGAATTCTTTTTTACCCATAAAAAAAGACATCATCCACATATACGACCGCAAAGACACGCTCGCCGTCTTGGGATGTGTGTAATGATAAATGCCAGTGTTATGACTTACAGTGCTTGAATCCAAGTTTCAGCATTGATGAACGTGAGTGCTTTCCACCAAGATAAGCCGGCTTGTTTTAGACCATAGATCACTTTGCGTAATCTCCAGACTTTCTTTTCATGGCCAGGAAGTCGGAATCCTTCTGGCTGCTCCATGTAGATCTCTTCATCCAGATCACCATATAAATAGGCTGTTTTGACGTCAACAGATGAAGGTCAAAGTCCTCAAGCACTGCAATGCCAAGAAGTAGGCGCGCCGGTCTCATATCGGACGACTGGAGAAAAGAGTTCATCAAAGTCAATTCCCTGATTTGTGAGAATCCTTTTCGCAACAAGCGAGAAGCGATATCGATTATCGGACTTGATGTTGTAAACCCATCTATTTTTAATAGCTCTTCTTCCTTTGGAGATCAACGAGCTCATATACACCATGCTTATGAAGTGCATCTAATTCCTCAAGCATCGCTTTTTGCCATTTAGTTTGAGTATCAGCATCTAAGTTTGTGATATCTCGAAACTGTTCAGGGACAGGCCCTTGGCGCGTTGTGCGAGAAGGAAATCAAACTAATTTTACCCCCCCTTCCTTCACGAACTTCACAAAATCGGTAGATGACGTTTATTGTCGATACTAACTATCCGGAGTGAGGGATATTCCAATTTTGTAATCTGTTCCGAGCTTCTCATCGGAAATTGCTCCAGGAATAGGTCGATATTGGGCACGATTGCGTGGTAAGTTAGGATTGAGTTCCCTATATCATCGGATGACATCAAGAGGGTCGCTCTATCACCATACACATTTCCTGGTCTGTTTGGAGGTTGAACATTTCGCCTAGGACGGCAATTTTCATGTTCGGTGACCCAGCGGTCAAGCCATTCTAGTGCATCAAGATCAATCCTGGACGAAGGTCGCGGTGGTGGTACCTCAGGTGGAGATGGAGACCGAGCACGTTTTCAGTGGACCAGGTTCCTTTCGCGAAGGTCCGGAGAAGGAGGTAACTCAACTTCTTCTTCCTCTTCTTTTGGATCGCGATCTTCCGGATCAGTGTAAGAAGAGGTGGGCTGGCGATATAGGAGGTGAAGGTGTTTTAGGGCATGGAGGAGCACGAGGTGAAGGTGCACAGAGGCGGCTCTCCTCCTCGAGGTGTAGGCAGATGGTCTACATGTGGAACATTCGGAATAGTTGAGATTGGAGGAATCTCAGTGCGAGGCGGCTGGGGTAAACGCGGGTTTTTGATCTGGAATTTAGGGAACATCTTTTCATCAAAGATGACAGTCGGTGAGATAAACTCAGCATTCCCTCGAGTATGGCGGAGAAAGATGTAATATTTCTCCTGATCATATCCAACAAAGATCATCAGTTCAGATTTTGCAGATAATTTATTTGGGCGCATTTCGTCTGAAGGAACACATATGCAGCACAACCAAATACTCGTAGGTGACTGATGTCAGGTTTATATCCATGTACTAACTCAAAAGGAGTTTTCCATTGGATGCGGTTCATCGATGTGCGATTGTAGATGTGGGTTGCAGTGTTAATCACGAAATCCCACCATGAATCTGGAAGACATGTGTGAAGTCGCATGGCCTGCGCCTTCTCATGCAATGTTCGATTCAATCTTTCTGCTCGCCCATTCTGTTGATGGACGTGGGGCACACTCGGTGTGAACTCAATTCCTTTACCCTAAGATAATCTTGCAGGGTACCTGCTACGAATTCTCCTCCTCGATCGGATGTAAATCGACGAATCGATTTGCCAAATTGGTTCTGAACATAAGTTAGAAGCTCAACCATGTGGGGAGCTGCTTCAGCTTTTGATCGCAGAAGCACCACGTGGGCAAATGAGGAGTAATCGTCCAATAAGGTCATAACCCATTTGTACTTGTGATAAGATATGATGGGGAGCTCAAAGAGATCACTGTGAACGTGCTCAAAGGCTTCTTTTGCCGAATTGGGTTATCATTAAAGGGTTTCTGGTGCATCTTCCCTTTCATGCAGCCTGGACAAGGGGCGAATGATCGGGAATTGAAACCTGAGGTCCATTCAGCGTGGAGTCTTTAATTTTGCTCAACACGCGATTAGATGGATGTCCTAAACGTTGATGCCAGGTTTTATAGTCAGGATGCTGAGCGATGTGGCTTGAAGCATTCGAATGTACAATTCGAACATCTTACTGTTTGTAGCGTAGGCTGCCACTCTGAACGAGGAGCCGCTGACAAAAGGCATTGCCTGACTCATCCTGAAAGATAGTACCATGTTTATCAGCCTCACTGCGACAACCCGGATTCCAGAAGTTGACCGGCAGACATGAGGCGATCTGTGCATACCCTTTACATAGAACACAGGGGACAATGAAGTCACTGCGCAGTGATCGTTTTTTCCGTTATCATGGATCTATGTGTTTCAATCAAGACAGTGCGCTCGACACTCGATATAGTGATAGGGGAGTCGTTTGTCTTTTGTTAGCTTGTTCTGAATTTCACCAAATTTCCCCATTTCAGATTGTAGAGAAATCGTCCAAATAGGGTGTGAAATGTGCGGAAGCACCTGAATCTGAGAATCCAAGAAGCAGCCCATGAAGGTGCTTTCTTTCCCTTACAGTGGCAACATAAAGCTTTCTCACACTTAGATAGATTCACACAGCGCGGCACAGAGGTCAAATCACAATTTAATAAAAGCCCCACAGGGCGACCGAAATAGTGCGCGATACAAGACAAGTATATACAGGAGCCAGAGACGACGTAACTAGTCCGCGAAAATGTTCAGCGTGGCCAGGAGCGCTCACATGGGAGCGGGCTCGAGTGGGGCAGACAGGCCCTTTCTCGGTCATGCTGTGGCATCACGTATCAGTGTTAATCCAATCAGAGATAGAAGAAAAGACTTGCGTTGTCCACAACCCAGAAGTCCACCCATCAGAATCCTCCCTCGAGTCGGATTCGAGCATCAGATCAGCGAGGTGTCATCTCGCGACGGTGGGCATTCGTCCATATCTCCTCCATAATAAGGAATTTCCTCAATAATGGAGCCCATCATTTCGGCTTCGACCGCAAGGTCGGCAGCCTTTCATCCAAATTTTTAGCACTTTATCCTTGGTAGCTTGCGAGCTTCTGCACGATATCCCTCGGACTGAGGAGATTCAGAGATTCGCTCTGAAGCCGCAGTGTATTCTTTCACGCTTCTGCAACAAGGTGGCGTGTGGATGATGAAGGGCTTGCGTTAACCGGTTCTGCCAGCGAGGCAGATCCGGTTCACGAGGAGAGGACGGTTAGCAATAGGGGGGCAGCAAAACCGATGGCACTGGAAGCGCCATATTGAGGAGCGATGGTGGTGACTCCAGAGGAGTTGGAGGTGTCGGCATCGGTCGCAGCTTCATTAGCAGCGCCCTTGCCTTTTTTGCCTCCTCTCTTACTGCGTTTTCCTTTCTTGCCATCTCCGCCGGGATTGCCAGATTGGGGGTTACCAGGCTTCTGGCCAGCGCCTTGATTAGGAGGCTGCTGCTGCTGTGGCTGCTGCTGGGGCTGTGATCGAAACGGCCCTTGTTGTCCTTGCCCCTGGTGTTGTTGATTGCCGGGTTCCGGTTCTGCTGCCATTGACTGTTGGAGCGGCCGGTGCGAGAAGTGGAAGCAGTCATCTTCTGGGACCAAGCAGCCTGAATGGCGCTACGGACCAGATCCCATGTGAAGCTGGGTCATTTGCGTTTGATTCACAAGGAATAGACTGTGCTAAGGTTTCCATCCCTTGCGGACAGCGCGAAGCAGAATCATGACACGGATCACCTCGGGAAGTCACGCAGTTCGCGCCTTCAATCCGAGTGAAAAGAGATTCGAGCTCAGCGATGGACTGAGCAGATCCATGTTTCCGGGAGAGACCAGGAGACAGCACAGATGAAGTCACCATAAACTGATGCAGAACCTTGGACGCCATAAAGACGTTGGAGTTCATCCAGTGGTGGCTGGATCTCCTTGGATGATCAAATGGAGCATAGAATCTGGGACAGCTTGGATCAAGCATGCCAATCACAGATTGCTCAAGGAAGTTTTGGCGACGCTCTTCTTCGTCTCGAAGTGCAATTGAGGCAGCAACCTCTGCAGCATTGTGATGACATTGTTTACCTAGGATGGGAGAAGCAAGTGCAGGGAGAGCAGGGATGACACCATTCTTGTAGACAGTCCAACCCGTAAGAGGGGTTCCAGGGGCATGATCATAGAGAGAAATCCCTGCATCCTCATGGACCAAAACTGGTAGTTCTGGGGGCCTTGAAGGACAGGAATGCGAGAAGCTCCATTGTTGATAGAAGACATTCTGAAAAGAAGTCGTCAGTCAATGTTGTTGTTAGAAGCAGCAGTGAGCGCTAATCGAGCAAGGTTTCGAACCCAAATCGCCTAAGGGCTAGGGTAAGACACAGAAATGAGAAGGGATGCTGGGCCCTTCACAAGGTACAGCGGTGGCGCTAGGAAAGCGGCCTTCCCATAACAGGTCGATCTAGTCCTTCTCAGACATCAAGCACAGCGAGCTAGTCAGCTAGTGCGATATCGAGCTGGCGATCGGGGCCCATAACCTGTCGAAGCAGCAACGGGGAGCGTAGCGGTGAAGGTAGACAAGAGCGATGACTCACTTTACTAGGCAGTTAGTCTGTTATGGGAGTTGAGTAGTAGTTGCGACTGAGAGTATAGAATTGACTGTAGAATTACGAAGAAAATACAAGTATTTATACTAGAATGTCGAATAATTCTACCATATAGAGGACATTACACCATCGTTTCGAGGTGGTAAAGGGTACAGGTAAAACGTATAGTAAAAATGTATAGTCCGCACGAAGTATCGGTGCGTAAACATAGTGGTATCTAATAATAGAATGCATATGTCATAATTGAGAGTGAACAATATAGCAGCGTGTAAACACACATGTGATTCAACAGCCTTCACTTAATTGGACTTTTGAGAATACTCAAGTTCATTAATTGAGGTAGGTTAAAGACCTAGTTAGCCACTGTCTTATGTAACATCATCACATGCCATGACACATGACATTACTAAGCACTCTAACTAGAAATCCTAACACACAAAGTATCATTGAGTCAAATTGAGAAAAGGTTGAGGTCCTCAACAAACCTCTATTTGATTCAATTTAGTTTTGACTGGGAGCACTCATGACTGAGACCAGCTATGTCTCACTTCCCCTCATGTTTTACCTCCTTGAAGGGAGGGTGGACTACCTGAGATGACTGATCATGTGGCCTTCTTGGGTCACTATTGACCTTGCATAAATCTTACTTTAAACATAATAAATCTTACTTTAAACATAATAAATCTTACTTTAAACATAATAAATCTTACTTTAAGCATAATAAATCTTACTTTAAACATAATAAATCTTACTTTAAACATAATAAATCTTACTTTAAACATAATAAATCTTACTTTAAACATAATAAATCATAATAATAATCCTTGGACTGCTATTCTAACAGTTATGTCTCTAGTTCTTTTCCCTACTAGAGACATAAGTACTTCCTCTGTTGTATTTATTGTGTACACTCTGTAGTTATTATGTCCACAGTACTAGGTATATATTCTAGTTCTTTTCCCATTAGAGACTTATTGTGTCCACAATACTAGATTAAGACACTTGTTTTCTTTCTTTCCTTTCATATATATGTATGTCATGAGATTACCCCCTGGGGGTGACTTGTAAACCTGCTATGCATTCTCACCCAGTACTTCCAACATGTACAGTGCATATTCTCATTACCAAATGGACTCTTACAATAATATCATGTAATTATTAAATATACCCCCTCTTTAGACTCCATACTATAACATACTATGACACACTATAACTCTATGAAACTATGTAGGGCTTGTAAAAACTCTATATAGCACTATTCAGTTACTATGGGCTTCTATTACCTAAAACTCAGATTTCTGATGTGGCCCACTGATGTAGTGTGGCTGCAGCCACAGGCCCCTGTTGTGGTGTAGTGTGGTTGCAGCTGTGGGCTCCTGCTGTGGTGTAGTGTGGCTGCAGCTGTGGGCCCCTGTTGTGGTGTGGCTGTACCAGCAGGTCTGCTGGGGTAGCATAGCAGTACTGGCAGCCCCCACTAGCCCTATCACACTCACTACATTGTATAGGCCTGCTGGGCCATGTCAGTCACTACACTGTAGGTTAGCTACCTGATCATGTACTGTAAAGTCATTGTTACTAATAACATCATAGTTTATGTCATTGTTGTTAGATTAGCTCTGAGTGCAGACATCAACATTTTGACATCTGTCTTAATCAATCCACCATAATTGACCTTAAAGTGCTTAAAACCAACTTCCAAGCATGCCAAGGTAAATAAGACAATTAAGGGATGTTTTTCTCTTGAAAACTGTCTTGGAATCCATTGAGAAAAGTTGCCTACTTCTCAGAAACATTATTTTATGAAGAGCACCCAAGAGCTGACACACCAAATTCTAAATGAGGCATGGAGAAGGCAGTGGTGGAATACTATTTCATCTCCTCAATTATAGAGAAATAATTTTGTGACCTGAGGGTTATCTCTCCCTCTATTCTGACACTCCAAACCCTAAACACAAGCAGAACCCCAGGTGAATAAAGGAGAAACCAAGCTCAAAACTCCGGAAAACATATGTTAATTTTAAGACACAAGCTCTCAATGCCAGATTATCAAATTTGGCTTGGAACTCCTTAAAATCCTTAAAAAAGAAACATTTTAACCATTTTCAGATAGGGAGAAGTGTCGAAGTGTTGATCGATGTTGCCTTGATTGCGGCGTGAACTTTTCCTTCTTCCATATCTTCAACCCTCGCAAACAAATCCTTACCGATGCCTAATTTCGCCGTGTTGACTCATTACTGTCACCCTGAAATGCAGTAGAGTATAGCGAAACACTGCCTGCATTGGGACGAAAATAAACTTGGTATACGGTGTTCTACATCCAACAATCTTATCCTGTCGGTGCTTTTTGATGTAGAAATACCCCCTTCGGTAACCTCCGGCAAGTATTTTTGCATGCAAGCTCGATGCCCAAACTTCCTTAACAAGATCCTGCTATACACACCTAAGTTGATGCGTCCTCTTTGAGACCCAAGATGTCAGTGTTATGGCTATCTGGTAACAACGATCGACATGGCACTGCGGATGTACCTGAGGATCTAGTGTATAGGATCTGCCGAACGCATATGTTCTTTCCAAGGTGAACAGCTTCATCCCTCTCATATAAATGCTGCAGTTTTACGATATCCTTAAATTCACCCTACTCACCTGGGTTGCCTGTTCTCTGCTCTTTCTCTTGCCTGTCACCGACAGCGTTCTCCATTCGCCATGTCTAGCGATGTTCACCACGTTGATCTGCCTCAGACTCCCGACTTGGAGGCAGGGCACCATGAACCCTGGTCGTTGCAGACCATCAACAAAAAGGCTTCGCTGCAGCTTAATACCCTTCATCGCAGACGTTGGCCCTCAAAAGCTCCTCGAGCTCTGTCTGTCCTACCGTAGTGGAAGTACATGAGGTCAAACCCGAGTCGGAGAGCCCGCAGAAGCCGAAGCCTGTATCCAAGCCACCACCAAAGAAAAAAGTTTCGAAATGGATCCTTTGGCGCCTCTGGTTTAACACGTATCGGTAACAGGATCACCCACCGGTTCTGCGACAAAGACTGACTTACCTTCTCAGGAAGTTTTTTGTTTTCACCTTCAGCTTTAATATGATCGGGCTCGGTCTCGCAGCCTCTGGTCATTTCCCGTATGCTGCCAAATATGCCGGTAGCATTGCAGTTGCAAATTTCAATTTCTCCATCCTGATGCGCAACGAAGTGTTCGGACGCTTCCTGTATCTATTCTTCAACACACTTTTTGCGAAGGTATACTAGCTCTCCTAATCTGCCTCAATGGAAAATAACTGACAGGAATATTTCAGTGGCCGCCGCTGTGGTTCCGTCTAGGCATTACATCCGCACTCCAGCATCTTGGGGGTATCCACAGCGGTTGCGCCCTCTCTGGAATTGCATGGCTCATATTCAAGGTCGTCAATAACTTCAAGAAAATAGATATTACCCATCCGCGGTACTTTCCTTAGGCATGGTGACGTTGGTCACACTTATCATCAGCGCTACGGCCGCGATCCCCTGGGTCAGAAACAATCACCATAAGTGAGTACCGGTGACCATAATCGAGAACGAGCTGAAGTTAATTCCTAATTCCTCTAGCATTTTTGAACGTCACCACCGTTTTATTGGCTGGATTGCCTTGATCTGCACTTGTAAGTCCACCTACAAATTCTTCGAAGGACAAACAACATGACGGCATTTCCACAGGGGCTTTCATTATCATTGGCGATCTTTATGTTCCCGAAACGCAGTCGTGGAACCTTAGTGGTAACCACATCGCTAGACAACAAGATTTCTGGTTCGCGATGGGCATGACAGTCGTGTAAGTCGTAAAGCTTCTTGCGGAATCGGCAGAGACGACTCAAGCAGAGGCATGCAGTATCGCCTTGCCGTGGTTCTTCATCCGTAAAGTCCCCGTGGAGATCGAAGTGGTAAGTCCAGGTTTCATCCCTGCAGCAGCGCTGCGATTTAGCTAAATTAAAATCTCCGCCTAGCCCTCCTCCAAAGCTGCTATCATCAAATTCAAGCGGGGAATGCAGCAAGGTCTACTGGGGCGTATTAGTCGCTCGCCCATCTGGGAATACCATCTCTTTGGTATAGTCAGCGAAGGGACGAATGCTGATTGCCATTACTTGGTTGCTGGTGTTCAAGGTACTCCGCTTGCATCGATTTTTTATTCCACCGCATAGAGATCTTATTCTACAACAGGTGACTTTACAAAGAGCCTGGTCCAGAATCCACCTAAAGCGCTTTGGACAAGAGAGCTCAAGGTAAGCAGTCTTTCAAATGTGATCACTACCATCGGCATACAAGCCCCTGGTTCAGCCCTGACCACGAGGCAAACGCCCATTACCTACCTTTACTCGTCACCTCCGTACTTTTTGATTCGG
>JAACJO010000086.1:0-14952 GCA_013368445.1 Leucocoprinus leucothites
TAAGAACTCCGTGATCTCCATTGTAGAGATTTTGCGTAAGGGCAAAATTATAGCGCAAATTGATCATACTTCGCTGACCGCCTGCTGCGACCAAGTCTTTTCACTTTTCGAGCTTGTCGTCATGTTCAACCTACTACCGCCATCGGCTGCAGCGATTTTCAACTACGTTGATTGGGCCATGTAAGTGTCCTATCACAATAGCTCTCGAAGCATTGATATCATCTGTTCAAATTGTAGCTGGGGTGAAGTTTTATGGTGCATGATTGTAAGTCTTGAACCTGCTCATCTCGCAGTACTGCAAGGACTAACTGAGTCGTAAAATCAGGTCTCTCGCCTGATACTCAACGTTCGCGAGGCGGGTTGTAGTTTCAGGGAGACTTTACTTTCCAGACCGATCCATTCAACTATACAGTTCCACCTTCCTGCGAACCCTGATGGGGAAGGTAGCACACACTTGGAGGAATTCGATGATGTGCACGAAGGCATTCAGTATAGTATGGCAGTGTTGAACCAAGGTGCATGAGAACGTGAACGAGGCGTGGAATCTGGTAAATATTACGAATAACTTATAACAGATGACATGCATGAATTATCTGGAGCGATTAGAGTCTCGTCATTCGACTAGGGCTTTGACTACAGGTAATGTTTAATGGGAGGGAGGAACCGAAACGTCGTACGGATGAGCCGTACTAGGTATCATAGGCTTTTTGCCGGATCCCTCGCAAAAATCATATCTAGGGCTGAAGGACACACTTAATCGTCCAACAACTGCTTGCGCACGACATTAGTTCTAGCTCCGTCGAAAACGTACTCGAGCATAAGGACGCTCATGCACAGTTTTGGCTATTCCTATTTCCTGGTCTCCCAGTAAGTCGAAGGAAACTGAGCAGATTTGTATTTTTACCTAGAAATCAGCGGCAACGAGCAGGCCTTTTGGCAATAAGTATGTATGTTCTCAGTGGACTGTAGGTCACTGGTCATTGTCAGGCCAACACCCGGCAGCTAGCATGGGGGAGCTAAAAGGGGACTCTATAAATAGATACAAACAAATAAGCCGGGTCCCCTTGCCAGGAAATCGTTTACTCAAACAGCACCACCTCCATCCACACGCCCTCTAATCATTGAAATTTCGATGTGTAAAACCTCAAAATACTTGTATATGGCTCATGGAAATTGTGTTCTCGTCGCACTCGACCTTGCCAAATTTGGTCTGGGGCTTCCTGCCTGGGGACATCATATGATCGACTGTGTGCTTCGATACAGTTGAACATATGGACTCGCGAAGAGTCGGTGTGTGCGAAAACCTTTTTCTGGACAATATCCCCTTCATTTGCTTATCGCCTTGCCTCATATTAGTCTCGAAGCCACGGGAAAATCTACCAACCTTCTTCAGCTCAAGCACCCCATCTCTGCTGAATAACCTCAACATTCGCGAATGCTACGTTTTCGCTATTTCATCGCAGTCGTTTTGCTGCTTTTTGTTGGGAGCAGCTGGGCGCACCGCTTCGATGCTCGTTCAGGTAGCAAGGTATTTCCCGACCTTTATGAAGCCTCTGTGGAAGACCTGCAGAAGGGAATGGAAGCTGGGCACTTCACGAGTGTAGACCTCGTCAAGGTACGCCTATACTGTTGATGTGATAGCTACTGGGCCCATGAATGAGATTCAAAGGCGTATTTTGCCCGAATAGAAGAGGTCAATCTACGAGGGCCCGCCATCCGTGCTGTCCTTGAGATCAACCCTTCAGCACTTTCTCAGGCTGCTGCTCTTGACCACGAACGCAAAACTCGAGGGAAGCGGGGGCTTTTGCACGGAATCCCAGTACTTCTCAAGGTGCGTTATGCCCCGTCTGATGTTTTCGGTAGCCTAAGGCCTGCCTAGGATAATATCGCTACGGTCGCTTCAGAAGGTAAGTGTACCTTGAAGGTGACTTCTTTTGCTAAGGTTATCATCAAGGAATGAATACTACGGCGGGTTCTTTCAGCCTGCTGGGATCCATTGTTCCGGACGATGCTGGTGTTGTAAAGAGACTTCGAGCAGCTGGTGCCATAATATTGGGTTTGTTGCCATCCAATACTTGTGCGTATTAGTGGTGCTGACAGCCTGCCCCAAAGGGAAGGCCAATTTGTCCGAATGGGCACATTTCCGTGGAAATTTACCTTCTGGCTGGTCGGGCCGTGGACGACAATGCACAAATGCATACTTCCCTAATGCCGATCCATGTGGCTCTTCGTCTGGTTCCGGCGTCGCAGCATCTATCGGACTTGCAGCAGTAACGTTGGGTACAGAGACAGACGGTAGTATCACATGTCCTACGAGCAACAATAATCTCGCGGGGATAAAGCCGACTGTTGGATTGACATCTCGTGCAGGAGGTCAGCTTGCCGCCCTTCAGCCCTCTTTGTCAATCGACTAACTCATTGATTTACTCAGTCATTCCTATATCAGCACATCAAGATACTATAGGTCCAATGACGAGATCTATGGCAGATGCTGCCATTGTTCTTTCTGTGATCGCTGGAAAGGACCCGAACGATAATTTCACCCTCGCTCAACCCGACAAGGTCCCGGATTACACAAAAGCATTAAACAAGAATGCTTTGAAAGGGAAGCGGATTGGCGTTCCTCGCCAAATATTCCTCAATAACAGCATCTCCGGTGATGATCCATCAGTGAACGTACAGTTCGAGAAAGCCCTTAACGTTATCCGGAGTTTGGGCGCCACTGTTGTCGATCCCGCCGATATGCCCTCAGCTAGAGAACTCATCAGGTCTAACAATGAGACGATCGTCCTCGATGTTGAGTTTAAAGTGAGCCAGGAAGATCATCGGGTTGTCTATGTCACTCATTTTTAGAGAAGGTTCAATTGAACACATGGTTCGAGTCCCTGTTGGAGAATCCCTCTGGCGTTCGCAGCCTCGCCGACTTGATCAAATTCAATGATGATAACCCAGATCTCGAGGAACCACCTCAGTTTGAGGATCAGTCCGAGTTCAGTTTCTCATGCTCATGATGTAGCTTATGTGATGTTCTGATTCAGCTAACTCAGGTTGATTGAATCCGAAGGAACTGCTGGCTTTGATTCTGCATATTTTGCAGCCCTTGCAGCTGACCACGATCTCGGATCCACCAGAGGAATAGATGCCGTACTCCAGCAACATAAACTTGATGCACTGGTTCTCCCTGCTACAGGATTCACCACTGTGCCGGCCGGTGAGTGGAAGATCTAAAATGTGACCTTTTTAATCTAACTCGAACCCCAGCTATTGTCGGGTACCCAATTATCACTGGTGCGGTTCCTCATTTTCTTTATTTTACTCGCGAGGAATAGCTCGAGCTAATAGTCACACTCTTTCTCAGTACCTCTCGGTTTCTTCCCCAACAATGTAACGATTGGACGTGCAGGACCAAATCTCGTATACCCTGCGCCAGGAGTTCCATTCGGACTTTCATTCCTTGGAACGGCTTTCTCAGAGTTCGAATTGATCGGCTTCGGGTATGCATACGAGCAAGCCACAAAGACAAGGCTGGCGAGGAAAGCATTTGCAGCCGCCATTCCCAAGACCCAACTTAAAGACATAGTATCGAAATAATCTCAGTAGCAAGTGATGCTTGTCGAAGGTCTCTGACTGGAATTTCTATGAGTAGTTACCTCCTTGACAGTCCATTACATGCCTCGGAAATCGTGATATCCTGATTTTCAAATGTTTTCCTCCTCGGCTAAATCTGTCGCAAAGTTGGCTCGATTTATTGGCGTATATATCGAACATACTGAAATTCACCCCCATTGTGCATTTCTCCCATATTACTCGTCGTGTACTTACAAACGACATGAACATCGTCTATCAATGCTGGATTCAAAAGCGGTGGATTAAAGAAAACTCATCGCCCTCGCTCAGGGAAGCCACTGTTTGACTTTCCAGTGTTAACCTGCCATCCAAGACTTTAGATTCTGCGAGGGGCAGGATAATGATAAAACTGTACTTCAAAGTTTCAACTGTCCCTGTTTGCTTCTAAGATGCTGTTAAACATAATACTAGCCAGGTTTTGATTCTGAGCTCCGAGCAGCAAAATTCTCGCGACCAAATGCACTTAGCATAAAAGTGCTGGAAACAATCATACGCTACCGAGTTCATTTCTGCGGACTGAAACCTCACATTTACCCCGATTCGTGAGCATACGGTATTCAGAAGGAAATCAGAGGAGCCTAGGAGTAGGATCCTAATCCGGATAACTGATATGAACTCCGAACTACAACTCCGCTCCGGCGACCTCAATCTCTTCAGCCCGACACTGCCTCTGACCAGCAGCATCCAACAACACGACTCGTGTTAATTGCTGGGGCTATTATCCAAGCTTACTCGTTATGATGTGCGTGGCGCCCCTCTCTGTTATAGCGTTCTATCTGGGTTCCATTTGACCTCAAAGCCTCCAAAAAGTTCCCCCAAGATGCCTACGCTCGAGGTCACTCACCTGATTAGTTAAAGTGCTTGCTCGGCTACTTTGTTCCAGCGATCGATTCCTCGACCTAACTCGCTAATGTCAGCCACCATCCCTCCGGCCCACGAGCTGCTCCGATCACCCCCTTCTTGTTTCGTGATGTCTCTTCCTCTACTGTCGTCTCTCATTTCACTATTCAGATCTTATCTGAATTTTCTGCGCTCTTTCCTTTCGTATTTGCTCTGGACTTCTCGTATCGTTCTGGAAGAGTCCCTCACCCCGCCGCCTACGCCTATTGTTGATCCTGAGATCGGGGTCGAAATGATGGTGCAATCCATGGAAGGTTCGAGTGTCCACTCAAAACACCAGTTCTCATTCTGATTCACGCCACATGGGTTATCTTCCAATACAACACACTCAGTCTTTGAACCACCTTTTTTCTGCGCGGTCCCCATCACTCAGCCGCCCAACACTCCATACTTACAACAATCATCAGTACCTGGCTCACCGCTCAGCGAAGGTCCCCTCTCCTACGAGGACGCTTCTGTTACTACGGATACCTCAGTTAGCTCCACGTCTATGAAGTCTTGTCGTTATCCTTCCATGCAACTTTGCGATCTCTCTGACAAGGAAGGGATACTTGCCATGATTCTTGCCATTCTCGACAAGGGGGAGACAGAAAGCGCTGATGATCTATCAGAGAAAGGGAGTCTCGGGAATGAGAGCTCTAGTTTCAGTTCAATTGAACCATGCGAAGCAGAGAACAAATTGGTCATGAACGGCACTGGAGCCGGACTCGATTTATTACCTCTACGGCCAAGCCTAGAAAAATATGAGCAGTCGCATCGCAACCAGTCAACCAATCATGGGACTCATGTTCTTTATCTTGAACAAGGGACACATATCACCATGGGTAGCAACGTTTCTGATGACGTCTCTGAGAAGGATCTTGGATGCGGAGATTCAGCCTATCGACATCCTCTTCCGCAACGTCCGTCAGGGGGGCCGTCATCGGTTTGTATCTCTGACTTTTCTCAATCATCCCGACTGACCTATGCCATGCAGTTTTAGAGAGTGCCGGCCCGCCTAGGTCATCTCAATCTGCTCTTGTCCCCTACGAACCCCAATATCTCTCTCCCGAAAGTGACTCCTCCTCATCGGTCCCTTCACAAGGCGTTGGTCATGGAGGACGGCTATTATTACCCGCTTCCCTCGATTCCGTTCCTAGACGAGGCTCCTTGATGCGCCCGCCATCTCTTGAAGATACTCATTGGGAGTCCATTTTCCACCTTATCGATGCCTTCCGAACCGGAATCTCTTACAGTCAGA
Source organism: Leucocoprinus leucothites (assembly GCA_013368445.1). NCBI lineage: Eukaryota > Fungi > Basidiomycota > Agaricomycetes > Agaricales > Agaricaceae > Leucocoprinus > Leucocoprinus leucothites. The sequence goes on from JAACJO010000086.1 coordinate 5,768, forward strand.
GCCGAAGATCGTATGCTCGGTATGCCGCTCCTATCGGACATTGCAGTCTCATTCGCTCTGGCGAGCTTGATCGAATCCTGAGAGCGTTTTCGTCCACGGACGATCGTTGAAGGCTGGCAACCTCTTTTGATTCGTCTTCGAATCCAGACCTGCGCTCTATTTACTTCACTTGTACTCTCCAGCATTGTAGTCACAACAGTTTTTCCAGCTAAGTATTTCGGCCTTCTTATACCCAGCTAAACAAATCATCCGCCATCTGCATCTGATTCGATGTCTCACGTCCAGTGACGACCCCAATAAAGCGTGGCCATCCAGGAATTGGCCGAAACGGGGATCAGTGAAACTGGGAAAATGATTGTTATGCACGTTCTATCTCAGGTGCCAGTATGTCGTGAGAGTTCTTGCTTTACTGATGAACGGAGTGACTACATCAGTAAATGATCAGTGATGCATTACAACGATGGCATCAGTGTTGCTCACAACCTCTTCTGCTCATGTCCGCTAATGGCGACAATACCTCTGATCCACTCATCAGGCCCCAGGTTCGACACCTAGCCCAAGGTTTAACTCTCTAGAAGATGGCTATAATCATGTATTCTGCACGACATCGATGTCCAAACAGTTGTATTCGACGAGTATCAGCCTCAAATCTCGTCGTCATGTATCACAGGGTCATCACCATATCATGATGCGGTACGAAGTCAAGGTTATTAAAATCTGTTAATGATAGGTTACCATGGCTGTCGTGGCAGGTGATTTGTTTCTCGCTCGAGAGCCTATATATAAAGGAGAGATGATGGTTTCTGGTTTTGCGGTTGGAAAGGGCTGCTAGATGCTTCCCTCAGTCATTCACTATGGACACCGACCCAACTAAAGCGTTCTTTCACTCTCCCCTTCATTAAACCATAATCACGCCAAAGTCGTCGTTGTCAGTGCTAATGAAACTGGTTTTCAATTTCACGACATCGCGACTCCGAATTCGCAACCCGAGCCTTTATGGAGTAAAAAAGAAGCGGAGACGATTCAACAGTCGGGGATTGTGACTATCGGACGGAGTACAAGTATAGAGCTAGAGTTTAATGGTAAGTTATGCTCATTCCGGAATCACACCTTTTCTGAGTATGACTAGGGACTGGGATTGCAGTCATTGCGGTTCTAAACCACTTTCCCCCATACCAGAAGTACTTCGCCCAAAATGGGATTGCTTCCTGGACGGCACACCCTTCAGTCAACACAGATAGTTCCACAGACCACCGTGACAAGTCAAAGCACCACAAACAATCCGACATCCCGATGACGGAAAGACCCGAGTTTGCCAGGTCAAGTCCCTCGAAGCAAAAACCACACACTGAAGGTGGATGTCAGTGTCACACAATTACCTGCTTTCTTTCATAGCATTCGCTATGTACCATTGCCCCAGCCACTTGCGATGATCATTTGGATAACGCAATCGTGAGGATCGATCCTCAGGATGAGTGTCTTTTCCTCAGCAGTCACAAACATAACTGGAAGCGAGGAGACAAGTCTTGGGAAGTTCACGATCCCGATCTCTCTAGCTATCTTGCTATCCAGTTTCGCGGTTAGTCACCACTCACAGTATCATATCCTAATGACTAAGTGATGTCAGGTCAACAACTTCAGTGGTTCGGAGACCTAGATCATGGCTCAGGAAGCAAGATATAAAGTTTTTCCTTGACGGAGAGCCAACTTCGCCTAAATCCGACCACGATAAATCGATATTCACTATTCGTCCGCCAGCCAACAACCTACTTCAGCGACATTCCCTAAATATTTCGATGGAGAAAGGTAGCTTGAAGCTTGATCATTTGTTGGTGACCACCGGCAAACCGATGTCCGTCCATCTCCAACAGTCTAATGTCAATTCCACTTCTTCCACTCGGACGCTACCTCAGGCCGCCATCGCAGGTGCCATCACAGGCAGTATTGTGGGGTTAGCCCTCCTGGTTTTAGCATTCTTTCTGATTTTCAGGTGTATACGAAAGCGACGGCGGCCCGAAGAATGGAAGGATTCGGCACTCCCTTCCTTAATTGAGCATCCAGGCTCAAGGACGTCCTCACGATCCTCGTTTAGCCGCGGGTTTGTGACAGGTGATATTGAATATAATCCTGAAGCCCAAAAGAAGATGGATGCGCTCGATGCTCAGCCTGTCATTACGCGGCCTCCATCGGCGGTCATCCTCCACGCTGATAGTGGGCTAAGAATTCGATTCCCAGTGTCCGATATACCACCTCAATATACACAGATTTAATTAAAACTATACCTCTCAGCTGAATCGCGACCATCCCTTTCCCCAGCAGTCCTGCCGTTAGCTTCCTCGGACACTGATAATAACAAGCATTGCGCGGAGGAAGGACACAATATACTGCACTACACGCAGTAGAGCATGCCACAACAACATTACCCTCGATACTCTAGCTCGAAAGAAGCTCAGCAGGCTTCATTGGCTTTTACATAAGAGGTCAGACACGTTCGACTCACCGGTTTTGGCAGTAGTGAAGGTGGATTCACACATCAGCGGGTATTACCTAGAACTCCGACCATTTGTCTGAGCATCGAGATGAGAGGAAATAAGTGGGACCATATAGTTTTCAGAGTGCAATCTATATATTAGTCTGTACACGATTGAACTGTCGAAAGTCAAACCAGCGTTGTGGCGTGATACTCGAGTATATACATACTGTTTTCAGTAGGGTCACTTCTTAGGCCTTGTCACCCGTCGGCGCCTCGGCAATCACCGGATGTGGCCAGTTACCGTCTTGGACTCCGCGATGTGCCAACATTATTGATTCTTCTGCGGTGGTCTGCCTGCCTTCATACCTGTTGTGCTTAAAAGTATATCTTGGTACATAATCTTTCAGACAACCTGTCGGAGAAGTGGCCAGTTGCAACTGCTGCTCCTCATGTCGTAACGCTCTCTTTTAGATAATCCCACCCAGGCTTTGAAACCACTTAAGTATATATGCCTTCTCCCATCCGTCTAGTAGAAGTTCCCCCCGCATCGTTTCGTTCCTTACCTCCGGCTAAGCCCCATGACTCCCCCCACCCAGTCAACCATGCATACCCCAGCCACTCTGAGCCTGGAACATTCCCAGATAATCGACGAAGTGGAATACGAAATCGTTTCGCCTTCAGAGGAGACCATAACGGAGGAGGAATCAAATAAGGGGCCCTGGCTAATTGTTATTGGGACGTGAGTTGTACGTAGATAGTTCTACTCAGCTCTTCGTAATCAGCTTTTCAGCTGGCTGGTACAATTTTGCACGTATGGGTTAGTATTTTTGCAACCACGGTGCGGTTAATGGACCAACCTGACGCATGTTCAGCTATGTCTCCGCTTTTGGAGTTTACCAAGATCACTACACTCGGGAATTCCTGCCCAACAGATCACCTTCTGAAATCAGGTGAGCGCATTGACAAAAACAACGTTTCGATACTGACACTGCTGTGTGTAGTTGGATAGGCAGCGTTCAACTTTTTCTTCAGTACGCTCTCGGAGTCGTCGTTGGGAGGATATACGATCTCGGATATTTGTGAGTTACGGACCTTTGTGGCATTGCTGCGGGTAGAAATAAGACGTTAAAAAACTTATCGCGGCAGTCACTATTTGATCGGAGTTGGCACTATCCTCCAGACGGTGTCTTTGTTCATGCTTTCGCTCACGCGGCCTCACCATTATCCTGAGGTTAATCGCTCATCCAGATCCTTGAAGTAATTCAATATCTCTGAAATTTAAACACAGATTTTTCTTGCACAAGCTGTCGGAATGGGACTCGGGCAGGCAATGTTATTTTTGCCCTCACTTAGCATCGTTTCCCATCATTTTAAAAGACGTCGAGCAATGGCGACAGGTGTCGCCGTTTCGGTATGTGCCTGTAACCTGTTTCTCTGAGCTCGTTCTCATCCTTCTGACGTTGGACGTCATCTACGGTTCCAGGGTGCTTCTGTAGGGGGCATCGTTTGGCCGATAATCTTGAACCAGGCTAGTCGAAAATTGGACTTTCCAAACGCCATCCGGATATCTGCAGCTATTCTCTGCACGTTCCTCGTTCTGGCGAACTTCCTTTACTCGATAGCGATCCCTAAACGCGAGGCTGTCCAGGTCAGGCTCCAGCATAAACCTGATTTTCGCGTCATCCGGACGGACTGGGCCTATTTGGCCTCAATTCTGTCGTGAGTAATTCTTTTCCGTGTGCTCCTGCACACCAAAGCACCCGCTGCTGATTTACTTGTACCAGTGCATTCTGCATCAATCTTGGTCTCTTCTTTCCCTGTGAGCATTAGCATCTCGTGGCTAGTGCACCTGCTAATTTTTCATATACAAGATTTCTATCTCCAGTCTTACGCACTCTCCGAGGGATTGGAATCATCTTTCGTTCTCTATCTTGTGCGTTTTCTCAGATTTTCCATCTCTCCGTGAGAACCCGACTCATCGTCGTGGTGAAGCTTGCTATTCTCAACGCAGGCAGCGTCTTTGGACGTGTTCTTCCGAGCTTTCTTGCGGATAAACTTGGTGTATATAACGTGCTACTTCCCTCGCTTTATATCTCTTCAGGACTTGGGTTCGCACTTTTTGGTATTCATACTTCAGCTCGGCTGGCAGTATTTGCACTGCTTTATGGGTTTTGGTCGGGGTCATGTATGTTCATTCAGCTCATGTCGCGTTTCCAAGCCAGAATCCTGAAATTTGCTTCCTTAGATGTTTCCCTCATTCCTTCCCTCCTCGTACAACTCAGTTCGGATCCAGGCGAACTCGGGTACGTCATAAATTTTGCCCTTGTGACCCGGTAATTCCGTACTGATCACTTTACCTCAAGCGTCAGAATGGGAATAGCATTCTCCATCGTGGCAATTTCCCTTCTGGGTGGGACTCCAATAGAAGGCATGTTTTTGGGAGCGGATGGGAAGTCTTTGGAGTGGAGCCATCCTATCTTGTTCTGTGGCGTACGTGGCTCTCTCACCTCGCCGGACCACGCTGAGAGCATCTTATCGCTAGGTTATTATCACATGTGGTTCCTTTGGTATGACAATATCCAAGTATTTGTTCATTCGAAGCCGTCGGGCACATAGCAGATGGGTGTAAGTATGATCAAACAAGTCGAATGAATGCGTTGAATGGAAGCATTATATTCCGGACGATATACATTGGGGCGCTGGTAGTCCAAATCAAGGTGTATAGTGTAACAAAACGGGATCTAAGCCTGATTCGTCAAAGCCTGAACTTGATTTCCGTATTGTTTTTGTAAATTCTCGAGCTGCTCTTGGAAAAATTGCTGGGGATTAGAAATATATGCGACTGGGTCAGCTTCTTGGCTTTCTGAAGCCGCGAGTCGAGAATACGCGGCTTGGTAGCCAGCTGTTTGTTCTTCGTAGTCAATCTCCGTAATTCCTGCGTGAGGGTCCGCGTCCGTTTTCTTCGACAGGTGTTGGGGCTCGCTGAATAACTTGCTGACCGCCTGGTATGCTCGTGGCCTAGAGTACTCGTTAGAGAAGGGCAGCGAGTTTTTTGTCAACCGTACCATGTTTGTATAAATGGTTCCTGCATCATGTACTTGCTTTGGCATAAGAGTCGGATCAACCCGACGGCAGCGAGCTTCCTGTCCCGATGAGGGACTTTGGGCGCTTGAGGAATAACGAAATTGATCAAAATCTGGGACCAGAGCCTGGACGCGCAATGATATCAGTGGCGGGGAAATTCGGTACTTGAAACTACATACTGTTGCTGAATACCCTCGATTATAGAAATCATGTAATCCGGCCCGAGACCGTCAACGTTGAGAGCGATACAATAGAGGATGAAGCGAGCAAACAGATATTCGTATGTGGGCGTTTTGCTAGTTTGCATCCGTGTAAGAAGTGTCATGATGACTGGCCTCATATATTGTTGTAGATCACCACTGGGCGAGGATCTCTTAGATTGGACTCTAGTGTCAATGGACAACGAGCACTCACGGTTTGACGTACATCACAACAGAATTCAAAAGCTCGAAGCCCCAAGTGTCATTGGTCTTTGATGGGATCAATCTCTGTTGAACGACTGCAAGTACGGAGGCCACCTGGCCCTGTTCAAGCATCGACCTACTATCACGGGCGAGGAAAGCTTTCAAAAGCTTCACTAGGCCAGGTATACTTCCCTTTTGTTGCCAGATCGAGGGGGTCAGGAGGAAGGGAAGTAAACTCCGATACTCTGCGGGTACGTCGTTTGAATGCAATTCAAGCATTTGAGCTAAAATTTGGAACGAATACGGAATATATTCTGCATTCAGACGGATTGAGTATTCTCCGTGTAGCGAGAGAGGACGGCAACTCACGGTCAATATCCTGTTGAAGAATAAAGGTAAAGGGTCCGAAAAGGGCTTGTTCAAAGATGGGTAGCGTAGTAGGAGACCCAGCGACAACGAATCTGGAATTAAGAGATGAGATTGGATCAAATAGATCGTCGTATTTAGAGATGGAATCGAAGGATGAAACTTTATCAAAGAAGGTAAAATACCTCATGAGCCCAGCAATACTCTCAAAAATGTATTGGTCAAAGTGAGGGTTGCTCGGGTTCTTTGCGATAGTGCCGAGAATGTTGACAAAACGACTCAAAATCTCTTGATATCCTGGTGTGAGTGTTTGTCTCGCCGTCAGAACGACACGCATGGCACCTTGCGATGAAACTCAGCAACTAACAACGCTGGGGAGAGGGAAGGAAATACTGACAGCGCATGAGGTGGTCGTTCTCTGCCATCTTTTCAGGACTTGTCGCGGACTCGATCCGGGAGAGAATGGTGCTGAGGAGTTCGGCAGCAAATTCGTGGATGTCAGCTTGAGAGAAGCTAACCACACATGTGAGATTAATTCACACTCAGACCGAGCAGCGCGCACATAAGAAGACCATTCTGCTTGATGAGTAGGATACGGTCAATCGCGATCGCGGCATAGGTATGGGTCACGTAATTATCGGATTTGAGATGTCTGGCAAGGTGTGGGAGGACGGCGAGAAGTTGCTCTTTGGTCAACTAATAACTAGGTCAGGGAGAAAGCTCTAAAGATACAGCTAGCACGAACTTGATTTCGGAAAGTATAGAGGAAGCGAATGGCGTCGACCTGCAGAATGGGGTGAACTGACCCATCTGGTGCTTGTAAGTCCTGAAAAATGTGTTCAGAGAAGAACTGCACGACGTCTACGAGAGGATTAGTTGACGTGACACCATGCTTTGAAAATGTCAGTTTGCGTAACAGGAGTGACAGGAAAAATTTACCTTTGTTGTCGATCCCTTTGTTGCGACGGCAGTCATCATGAATATAGCACTATCCTTTGCCTTCCAGTTGACTGTCGTATTGCCTTGATACGTGGCGAGATCGGTGGCAATAAAGGAACCAACAATCTCTGTTGTCTCTACTTCATGGCCGGCACCAACGAGGGATCGAAGGACATCGGCAGCCGCTTGCCGTCGACCTCCGTTATCAAGACCTGCGGATGAAACAGCGAGGTCCACTCTGATGTACTCCAGCGGATCATCCTCAAATTGTTCGACTTCGTGTTCCCGCAGAGTTACGTTTGGAACCACTACACCTTGGACGATGGCTTGAATGGTGTCTTTAGAGGAAAAGATCGGCTTATAATAGCCTGAATGTATAGCGGTCGAGACGAACGTAAGAGCTTGAGACACAAGCTGCAAATGACTAGTCAATTATATAGTTTAGTACAAGAGATGTTTGATATCCTACGTGGTCATCTGAAATGCTTGGCATTTTATTCGCGCCGATTAGGGACCAGACCTTCTGAAGGAGCGTCTCCACAGCTGGAGACTTTTGAAGCTGATCCGGGTAGAGCTTGATGAATAGCTGAGAAAGTGTAAGTACAATCAATCGACATCAGTGAGGGAAACGACTGACCTCCGCTATTTCCAGGATCACAGTCTTTACTTGAGCTGGGAGGGAAGGTGCGGCGTCGTCTGGCTGAAGCTCCGGTCAAAAAACTGCCGATCACTGATAATTGGAATCACTTGCGTCCTGTCGAAGCTCCACAGGGTCCCAGTCCAAGAAACTGAAGAAGCATCCTTCATTTCCAAGAAATACCGCATAATTATCTTCGATTGCCGGTGGGAGATCCTGACAAGTCAAATCATAGAAAATGTCGAAGAGAAGAACCATTGCTTGAGCAAGCTGTGGATAATTTGATGATGGAGGTGTTGAAAGAAGAAGTTGCGATGTTTGACGGAAAAGACCAAAGAATGGATCCATAAATTTGGAAAGGACAAAGTTGATAACAGTGAAGAGTGGATCCGAGCGGACTTGTGCGCGCCATGGACGGAAGATCGAGTGAGCTGTTTCTAGAACACCAATATTGATATTGTAATCACTTGCAGACAGTGATGCGACCAGTTGCTTTCAAGGGAGCGTCAGTTGATCGCGCCGCTGACTGAAGAGGGCACGACGCACATCAATAAGATCGGGCCAGTTCTTTGGAAAGTCGAGTTCCGCAATGAGCGACACGGATTCTGCGATCTGCATACGTATAGTTTTGTCTGTCGGATTGGACAGGCTGAGCATGGCAGGCACCAGCTGTCCCCTCAACGCCACTTTATCTTGCTCCAGAAGAGGTTGAACTTCCTACACAAGACTATTGTTAGTGAAGAATGAGGTATATTGGTTGCCCACCTCTTCCCATCGAGTTTTTGCAATATTCTTGAGGTAGATACTCGCCGCTAATCTTGCGGAGCGGTCCTGCGATGAGTTGAGAACGAGTTGGAGTAGAACTCCAAGAAAGCCGGGCTGCGTGGAAACCGCGCTCAGAGCATGCTCTGCCTCTTTCCTTGTATCAGGCTTCAACGATGCGACGAGGAGCTTTGGAAGGTCTGCCATTATAAGGGTGGAGGAGGTTCAAATGATAGAAGATCTTCGAAAGTGCTCAGACGCGTCCCGCTAAGAGCCACGTGATCAAAATGATCTAGCAATTAAAATATTCATTAATTTACCCAAAAAAACAATAGCTATAGAAATTGGACAACTATCACTGAACGACAAACACATCACTGAAGAACAAACACAGAAGATACGGAAGTAGGACTAGAAGGGGATCAAGCAAATTATTAGTTTGTAAAGGATCTGAAAATATGCAAATATGAAGGCAGCCCGGGAGGCTGATTATTATCGGACCACCGAAATCGTATTGAAA
>JAACJO010000088.1:0-19887 GCA_013368445.1 Leucocoprinus leucothites
CATGCAGTATGAAGCGTGTCTCTAGATGTTCTCCACCCTAATCAAATGGGCGGAGTTATCCAACGATCCACTGAGGATGCAGGAGTATTCCTCACTCATATCATTCGGGCCGGATGGGCTAAAGGTATGATTACCAGCGTCTGTGCTTTTGATATCGCCCAATTCTTCCCCTCCCTAAACCACGAAATCCTTACTAACATTCTACATGACAGGGGTTCGCCCCAGAACTCGTTAACTTCTTTTCACACTACCTCATAGGTCGATCCACTCAATTCATGTGGAACACTTTCCTATCCATGCCCATGACGCGGATGTTGGCGTAGGGCAAGGCTCCGCTTTATCACCCATTCTATCCGCTCTATCTAGCGCCCCTCATGTTCATGTTCGACCAAGTGCTCGTACAGTCTATCCCTTCTTCCCTTTTATCATTTGTCGATGATGGGCTTTGTATATCTCAAGCGAAGAATTATACTGACACTATTTCTTCCCTCAAATCAGCTTATTCCATCATTAACTCCATTTGCACCGATCTCGGCTTGTCGTTGAACACGATAAATCTGAGGTCTTTCATTCTCCCGACGTCACAATGATCTAATCCCCCCTTGATTATCTGATTGGCGGCCCTCTACTATCCTAAACGTGTCTGGCGTACTTAGGTTTCTATTTGACCGTCGACTATCATTTCAAGAACACGTATTACTCCACCAAAGCATTATCCACAGTGAAAGCTATGATGCTAGGCAACTCCACCCGAGGCCTCCTCCCTCTACAAAAACGTCTGCTCTATAGGTCATGTGTTGTCCCCATGGCCACGTATGGATTCCGACTATGGTACTTTGAGGGTGCTCGTAACAAGGTGCTTCTCAAGTCCTTATCATCTATGCAAAAGATGCGCGGCTCTCTGGATCACAGGCGCCTTCCATACTTCCCCATCAGGCGGCGCTGAAAAGCATTGCTGGACTTATTCCAATCCACCTCCATCTTCATAAATTAGCTATTCGTTCGTCGTATTGAGTCTCTACTTTACCCTCTAATCATGCATTACGTTCTCTTTTATCTGACAGTTTCTCTCTTAACTCCTCCCCTCATCCCCAATCGCTTCGCCTTCTCACTCCAGCCAAAAAAGCTAAAGTCAAAGGCCCTCTTATCGATGTAGATAGTTCTCTTTCTCATCTTTCTGACTCCTTTTCTCCATTCGCTCCTGAATCAAAGCCTGGATCTCGTCTTATGGACATCTTTCCCAATTCTATTCACTTTCACCCCTGCAATCGCTTGGATAAACACGAAATGTATAAACATGTATCATCTCTCGATTCAGCTTTTTCCTCTTCTTCTTCCAATCGTAACTGTATTTCGGTTGTTACTGATGCTTCTGTTCCACTCATAGGTTCCCTTCAGGCGGTTTCAGCGGCACATTTATATCGCGGCGGATGGCAAGTGTCCCATGCAAAAACAGGCTAGCGGTCGAGCGTTGTCTACTGATGCCAAACTCTACTCCATTCGTATTGGCATCGCCAAGGCCATTTCCCTTCATTGCGACCCACATCATCCTCATCACCGACTGTCTCCCAGCAGCCAAGCTAGCAGTCGATCCCTCTATACACTTGAGCCAATCACACTCCATCCAAGTCTGCCGACTCTTATCCGACTGGCTCACGGCCAAACCTTCTCATTCTATCAACTTCTGGGACGTCCCTTCCAAGTGGCGCTGGAAGCCCCACCTTAAAGTCCACAAAGACGTCACTTCCACACGCATACATGCCCCCCCTCGATTAGGCGCTACTCTCGACTTCTTGCAATGCAAAATCACCAACGACTGCCAGAAATACTGGGAGTCCACTTTCTGGAAGAAGAGGTACCGTGGCAGCGGTTTCCTTCTTTCAAAAAAGAATCGCAAGTTCCTCACCCCCACTTATGTCAAGGGGGCACCTGGCTTCCTTAGCCAATGAATCGCCATCATTATGCGCACGTATGTCCCGCGCCATCCTCAATCATGCTCCTATTGGAGCTTATTGCGAGAGGTTCTTCCCCCTCAAGCCCAAGTCCTGTCATTGTGGCCATTGCTTGGAAACACGACATCATATCCTGTGTTACTGCCCCCTCTATCCCTTCCATACTCAATGGGTGCAATGCGCTTTCCCTTAGTATGAGTTCCTTGTCGAGTTCTTGAAAAAGAACCCAGCCACCTTTGCTTTTACCAATCATGACACATGTCCACTGCCGCCTCAAGCTCCTGTGCCCACCGAACAAATGAAGGTGAACTATACTCTCTTATTTCATCTCTCTTCTTTTCCTTTGAGTCCGATCTCTGTGTATGACACCTTGTTCAATAGTCTCTATCGAGTCTTTTCTATGTTGCTGGACTAATTGTGTATAGTCTCTGTCTCAAGCAGTCTTTGACCGCTTCATGTACCCCAGCTTGCTGTAGTGTACCATCTGTTTGTAATATTTAGTTGAAAGCAGACTGTGATCAAGCACCGCTATATAAATTCATTGATTTTTTTAAAAAAAAAAAAAAAAAAAAAAAAAGTGCGAGAACTTCTTAAGGCCGTTGAAAGCCCACTTGGCCGCGGCATCGTCTCCAGGCATGGTCCCGGTGGAGGACGATGGGGTGGATGGTGCAATCGGGGAGGAGTGGGGACTGGGTAGTACGTGGTACCACCAGCGACAAGAGGGGCCTTGGGACCAAAGGTCACCAGAGGCTGAGTAGTAGGTGCCAGCGATGGAACATCAGTGGGCACCGAGGGGAGGGGTGAGGGCAACTGAATGTCAGCCCTCATGGAAGCAGCCAGAGCCTTGAAATCTGCCATTGTGCAGGTCAGCTGGGTGGAGGTAGAGGGCCTTGGGGCCTCTTTGATCGTATCAAGCTCGTCATCACCGGATGCGATGTCAGAGTCGAGGTCCATGTTCGCAATCTCGCGACTAATAGCTTTAGACTTTTGCCTACCCATATTTCCCTAGTGTAGACAATGTAGTATTGTACTCAAATTAAGACACCAACTCAAGAGATAGTGGTGGTAAGAGGACAAGAAGGGATGCCTGCCCCATATCAAGTGTGTCAATTGCAGCAAGGAACATGCTGCTACTGACTGCAAATGCGCATTCTGGCACCACTGGTTTGATTGGGATTGGCTGCAAAGTCATTCTGGTTTGGCTGGTTGGCCCAGGCCTAGGGGAGCTCCCTAGTGTCAACGCATTGTCCCCCATCCATCACTGGTCGCAGGATGGGCTCCCACCAACCACAAGGCCTGCCATCAGATGCAGTGATATCAGTATATGTCTCATTTCTTTGTATTTCATTACATGCCTAGCCCCTTCTGCTGTTATTTCGCGTATTATCTCGGACAGGACTATTATATATTCCTGGTTGTTTACTCTTGTGTAGTTGGTAGCAGTATCGGTTCCCTGTAGTAGATAGTTGGGCACAGACTGCTATTGCGCACTGTGTTATAAATTGTTTTGATTTAAAAAAAAAAAAAAAAAAGACCTGAATCAGGGGTGCTTGGTCTTCAGCTCAATTGGGGCAGTGAAGGCTAAAGAGAGGGAGGATTCAATCACTAATGCATGAGCAGCAGTGGCAACAGAGTTGGTGTACAACAAGATGGTGTCATATGCCCAGGCAATGTTCTCAATGCGAAGCAAACTCTTTACACGAGTGAGGGAGTCATTAAGAAGGCGCATGGCCTTATAGTGAAGGTAGGTGATATCACTAGCATTGCCAGTGAAATTGAGGAAGAGTTGGTGTCAGGTGGGGCCCGATGTGGTCATGCAGGGCTTCTTCACAGAAGGCGCATTGGCAAGGGCAGCCTGATGCATCGCTGCAATGTGATCAGGCTCAAGGGAGGGGTGGGACTGGGCAAGCTTGATAAGTACTGCTGCAGACACCAGGATATGGGTAACCTCAGCGAATGACTTCTTAGCTGCTGAGGGTGGGATGGGCACTCGCTGGGCTTGGCCATCAGACCTAACCTTAGGAGCGGGGGGCACTTGAGTAGGTGCTTTGCCACTAGCGCAGGCCTTTGCAGGTGCCGACTTGGGTGGTAAGGAGGGATGGGCCAGGGCAGGCCAACAATCTGCGGGTGGTAAAGTGGGTGCCTTGGGGGAACCCATGTTGATGTCACATGGACCCGCTGAGTCAGCGGATCCATGGGTTGCCTTGTGGACGACGTGCGTTGCTTTAGGGCCAGTCTTAGGCAGTCCACACTTGTGCCTGAGGTTGTACATTACATCCCCGAAATCAATCAGCCTGCAAGAGCTGAGTGAGTGTGAGGTGAGGGGGGCACCATCAAGTTCCAGGTTGTTGACAATGATGATGGCTGCCTTAGCAAGGCATGTGATGGCCACGGAGGCATCTTTCTCTGCAATGGATGAGTGGGAGTCAGAGCAGTCCTCTAACCACTTGGGGAATGTCCGGAGGTTGGTGAGAGCGCACTTTGGGGTGAGCTCCTTCTTCTTTCCCTTGGAGGAGGTCACTGACTCAGGCACAGTGGGGGGAGCATCGACAGGGTAGAAGGTAGTTCCACCGGCTTTGAAGGGTTTGAGTGGCAATGAAATGTCAGCCACTGCAGGAGCAACCAACAGTGATGGAATGTCAGCAGTTAGTTGGGAGGGGCCAGGTGACAAAACGTCAGCCTGGGGGAGCTGAAGAACCCTTGCACATTGAGAGGGTTGTCGTAGGGGTTGAGGTGGTCATCTTCAGCCATCTCAGCAATGTTGAGCTCATCGTCAGATATGGCAGACTCAGATTTGAGTGCTGCAAACTGGTTTGCAGTGGTTCTAGACTTGCACCTACCCATAGTAACATAGATAGATGACGTAGAATTGCCTCAGAACAAACACCAACTTTTGATGGTGGTGGTAAGAGGACAAGGAGGGATGAGTCTCTATCTTGTTAATACAGTCATTTACAGTTGTCCACAGATTCTTGTGTGAGTTGTGAGCTCCCTGGGCGATTTCTCTGGTTTCTAGGACCTCCTACATGTCCCCTGTGCGTCACCTTCTAACAGATTATGGGCCCTGGCCTCTAGAAGCCCCAGACAACGACTTTTGCCCCATTTCTTCCTCAACTGTCTTCCTCTTCTCCTATCCGCCGTTTTCGCGTTTTCTCCTTTGTTTTCGTGTCACTCCGGTCGCCTCCATGCACACCTTTTTTTTTTTTTTTTTTTCCATCAATGCGACCCCACCAGGGTCGCAAATTTATAACGCATTGTGTAATAGCAGTCCGCACCCAACTACTACAACATGCAGAAAGTACCACTACCAACTACACATTTACATAGCTAGGTATGAATATGAGTCCGAAGTCCACCTAGTACAAATGACATCTTTTTTTTTTTTTTTTTTTTTTTTTTAAATCAAGTGCGACCCCAGAGGGGTTGCCAATTTATAACGCGGTGCACGATAGCAGTCCACGCCCGACTATCTACTACAGGGAACCGATACCGCTACCGACTATGCAAGAGTAAACAACCGGGAATACATAATAGTCCTGTCCGAGACAATACGTGAAACGACAGCAGAAGGGGCTAGGCATGTGACAAAATACAAAGAATGAAACATATACCGATATCACTGCATCTGAAGGCAGGCCTTGTGGTTGGTGGAAGCCCATCCGGCGACCGGCGATGGGTGGGGGACAATGCGTTGACACTAGGGAGCTCCCCTAGGCCTGGGGCCGACCAGCAGAACCAGAATGACTTTGCAGCCAATTCTGATCAAACCGGTGGCGCCAGAATGTGCACTTACGGTCAGTAGCAGCATGTTCCTTGCTGCAATTGACACACTTGATGTGGGGACAGGGATCCCCGGCAGGTGTGGGCTGAATAGGGGGGTTTGCCTTTGGCGATCCCTTACAGCAGGAGGAGGTGGTGCGGTGATTCTCAGACCAATGTGGCCCACCGCATTGTGAACACCTGAGCGCACAGTTGTGACAGGTGGTGGTAGTGTGACCCCAGTGCCAGCATCATTGACACTGGGTGGTCCCAGGGTGAGTGCGCGCAGCCTTAATCATGGACTGCACGCCGTCGAAGTTGAGGTATTTGCTGACCAGGCACTTGGCATTGGCACCGGACTGAGAATCCCAAAGGTCGACCCAAATGGTGGCAGTGTCAGCTTTGGTGGAGTTGCGCATGATGCGCACGGAGGATACATTAGTGAATGTCTCCTTGAAGGGAGACAGATGCATATGGTCGGTGACGTGTTGCGGAGTGGTGCAGATGCCACTCATGTAGTAAGGGACGTCCAGGATCTTAAGGTAAGACCTGGACCTGGGGCGCTTGGTTTTCAGCTCAAACGGGGCAGTGAAGGCTGAAGAGAGGGAGGATTCAATCACTAATGCATCGGCATCAGTGGTGATGGAGTTGGTGTACAATGAGATGGTGTCATATGCCTGAGTGATGTTCTCGACGCGAAGTGAACTCTTCGTGCGAGTGAGGGAGTCGTTAAGAAGGCGCATGGCCTTGTGGTGGAGGTAAGTGATATCACTGGAATTGCCAGTGAAATCGAGGAAGAGTTGGCGTCAGGTGGGGCCCGACGTGGTCATGCAGGGCTTCTTTGCAGAAGGCACATCAGCGAGGGCAGCCTGATGCATTGCAGCGACACGATCGGGCTCGAGGGTGGGGTGGGACTGGGCTAACTTTATAAGTGCTGCTGCAGACGCCGGGGTACGGGCTACCTCAGCGGACGACTTCTTAGCCGCTGAGGGTGGGATGGGCGCTTGAATGGGCGCTTTGCCACTAGCGCGGGCCTTGGCCAGCACCAGCTTGGGCGGTAGGGAGGGACGGGCCAGGGCAGGCCAACGATCCAGGGGCGGTAAAGTGGGTGCCTTGGGGGAACCCATGTCAATGTCACATGGACCCGCTGAGTCAGCAGATCCATGGGTCGCCTCGAGGATGATGCGCGTCGCTTTAGGGGAGGCCTCGGCCAAGAACCTATGACTGAAGTCCCCCAGAAAATCTCCATACATCTCCCAGCCAGCGGCATTGAGAGAGTTAGAGGTGATCAGCATGCTGCTCATATTCAGCTCGCTGACTACAGCATACCAGGCCTTGGCTAGACAGGTAACCATGGACCGTGCGTCTTGCTCTGCGATGTCAGCAGAGTCTTCAATGGTATCCAACCACTTGAGGAAGGATATGAGGTTGTTGAGGGTGCGCTTTGGGGTGAGCTCCTTCTTCTTTCCCTTGGAGGAGGTCACCGACTCGGGCATGGTAGGGGAGTGTCGACAGGGTAGAAGGTGGTTCCACCGGCTGTGAAGGGTTTGAGTGGCGACAGAACATCAGCCACTGGGGGAGCAACTGACGGCGATGGAATGTCAGTGGTCGGTTGGGAGGAGCCAGGCGATGGAACGTCAGCCTGGGGGAAGCCGAAGAACCCTCACACGTTGAGAGGGTTGTCTTAGGGGTCGAGGTGGTTCCACTTTCTGGAAGAAAAGATACCACGGCAGTGGCTTCCTTCTTTCAAAAAAGAATCGCAAGTTCCTCATCCCCACCTATGTCAAAGGGGGCACCTGGCGTCCCTTAGCCAATGAATTGCCATCATTATGTGCGCGTATGACACGTGCCATCCTCAATCATGCTCCTATTGGAGCTTATCGCGAGAGGTTCTTCCCCCTCGAACCCAAATCCTGTCATTGTGGCCATCGCCTGGAAACATGACATCACATCCTGTGTTACTGCCCCCTCTATCCCTTCCGCACTCAATGGGTGCAATGCGCATTCCCTCAGTATGAGTTCCTTGTTGAGTTCTTGAAAAAGAACCCAGCCACTTTTGCTTTTACCAATCACGACACGCGTCCACCACCGCCTCAAGCTCCTGTGCCCACCAAACCAAATGAAGGTGAACTATATTCTTTCATCTCTTCTCTTTTCTTTTCCTTTGAGACCGATCTCTATGTATGACACCTCGTTCTATAGTCTCTTTTGAGTCTTATCTATGTTGCTGGACTAATCTCTGTCTTAAGCGGTCTCCGACCGCTTCGTGTACCCCAGCTTGCTGTAGTGTACCATCTGTTTGTAATATTTAGTTGAAAGCGGACTGCAACCAAGCACCGCTATAAAATTCATTGATTTTTTTAAAAAAAAAAAAGGGTCGAGGTGGTCATCTTCGGCCATCTCGGCGATGTTGAGCTCGTCGTCAGAGACGGCGGACTCGGATTCAAATGCAGCAAACTGGTTGGCAGTAGCTTTAGACTTGCGCCTACCCATATTACTGTAGATAGACAATGTAAGAATGCCTGAAAACAAACACCAACTTTCGATGGTGGTGGTAAGAGGACAAGGAGGGATGACAAATGACATCTTCATGCAGTGGTACATAGTTCGAAATGAAAGCATACTACAATACAAGTTGGGCTGTTCTGTTTTACTAGCAGATGGAAAATGCACGGCATGGATCTTCAGGGCCCACCATGCACAGTGCGGGGGCAGACAATGCAACCTGCAGGGAAGAGAACCTACATTTTTTTTTAATTTTTTTATTAAATCAATGAATTTATATAGCGGTGCTCGATCACAGTCCGCTTTCAACTAAATATTACAAACAGATGGTACACTACAGCAAGCTGGGGTACATGAAGCGGTCAAAGACCGCTTGAGACAGAGACTATACACGATTAGTCCAGCAATATAGAAAAGACTCGATAGAGACTATTGAACAAGGTGTCATACACAGAGATCGGACTCAAAGGAAAAGAAGAGAGATGAAATAAGAGAGTATAGTTCACCTTCATTTGGTTCGGTGGGCACAGGAGCTTGAGGCGGCAGTGGACATGTGTCATGATTGGTAAAAGCAAAGGTGGCTGGGTTCTTTTTCAAGAACTCGACAAGGAACTCATACTAAGGGAAAGCGCATTGCACCCATTGAGTATGGAAGGGATAGAGGGGGCAGTAACACAGGATATGATGTCGTGTTTCCAAGCAATGGCCACAATGACAGGACTTGGGCTTGAGGGGGAAGAACCTCTCGCAATAAGCTCCAATAGGAGCATGATTGAGGATGGCGCGGGACATACGTGCGCATAATGATGGCGATTCATTGGCTAAGGGAAGCCAGGTGCCCCCCTTGACATAAGTGGGGGTGAGGAACTTGCGATTCTTTTTTGAAAGAAGGAAACCGCTGCCACGGTACCTCTTCTTCCAGAAAGTGGACTCCCAGTATTTCTGGCAGTCGTTGGTGATTTTGCATTGCAAGAAGTCGAGAGTAGCGCCTAATCGAGGGGGGGCATGTATGCGTGTGGAAGTGACGTCTTTGTGGACTTTAAGGTGGGGCTTCCAGCGCCACTTGGAAGGGACGTCCCAGAAGTTGATAGAATGAGAAGGTTTGGCCGTGAGCCAGTCGGATAAGAGTCGGCAGACTTGGATGGAGTGTGATTGGCTCAAGTGTATAGAGGGATCGACTGCTAGCTTGGCTGCTGGGAGACAGTCGGTGATGAGGATGATGTGGTCGCAATGAAGGGAAATGGCCTTGGCGATGCCAATACGAATGGAGTAGAGTTTGGCATCAGTAGACAACGCTCGACCGCTAGCCTGTTTTGCATGGGACACTTGCCATCCGCCGCGATATAAATGTGCCGCTGAAACCGCCTGAAGGGAACCTATGAGTGGAACAGAAGCATCAGTAACAACCGAAATACAGTTACGATTGGAAGAAGAAGAGGAAAAAGCTGAATCGAGAGATGATACATGTTTATACATTTCGTGTTTATCCAAGCGATTGCAGGGGTGAAAGTGAATAGAATTGGGAAAGATGTCCATAAGACGAGATCCAGGCTTTGATTCAGGAGCGAATGGAGAAAAGGAGTCAGAAAGATGAGAAAGAGAACTATCTACATCGATAAGAGGGCCTTTGACTTTAGCTTTTTTGGCTGGAGTGAGAAGGCGAAGCGATTGGGGATGAGGGGAGGAGTTAAGAGAGAAACTGTCAGATAAAAGAGAACGTAATGCATGATTAGAGGGTAAAGTAGAGACTCAATACGACGAACGAATAGCTAATTTATGAAGATGGAGGTGGATTGGAATAAGTCCAGCAATGCTTTCAGCGCCGCCTGATGGGGAAGTATGGAAGGCGCCTGTGATCCAGAGAGCCGCGCATCTTTGCATAGATGATAAGGACTTGAGAAGCACCTTGTTACGAGCACCCTCAAAGTACCATAGTCGGAATCCATACGTGGCCATGGGGACAACACATGACCTATAGAGCAGATGTTTTTGTAGAGGGAGGAGGCCTCGGGTGGAGTTTCCTAGCATACTCATAGCTTTCACTGTGGATAATGCTTTGGTGGAGTAATATCGGACGTGTTCTTGAAATGATAGTCGACGGTCAAAGTAGAAGCCCAGGTACCGCCAGATGCGTTTAGGATGCAGTAGAGGACCGCCAATGTTGGATAGATCGAGGGGGGGATTAGAGTCATTGTGACATCGGGAGAAATGAAAGACCTCAGATTTATCGTGTTCAACGACAAGCCCAAGATCGGTGCAAATGGAGTTAATGATGGAATAAGCTGATTTGAGGGAAGAAATAGTGTCAGTATAATTCTTTGCTTGAGATATACAAAGCCCATCATCAACAAATGATAAAAGGAAAGAAGGGATAGACTGTAGTCGAGCACATTGGTCGAACATGAACATGAGGGGCGCTAGATAGAGCGCGGATAGAATGGGTGATAAAGTGGAACCTTGCCCCACGCCAACATCCGCATCATGGGCATTGGATAGGAAAGTGTTCCACATGAATTGAGTGGATCGACCTATGAGGTAGTGTGAAAAGAAGTTAACGAGTTCTGGGGCGAACCCCTGTCATCGTAGAATGTTAGTAAGGATTTCATGGTTTAGGGAGGGGAAGAATTGGGCGATATCAAAGGCACAGACGCTGGTAATCATACCTTTAGCCCATCCGGCCCAAATGATATGAGTGAGGAATACTCCTGCATCCTCAGTGGATTGTTGGATAACTCCGCCCATTTGATTAGGGTGGAGAACATCTAGAGACACTGCTTCATACTGCATGCGGCGAGCAATCATCTTCTCAATTAATTTACCTAAAGTGTTTAGTAGAACAATGGGACGAAACACTTTCGGTGTATCATAGGCCAGTTTATTCGGCTTGGGAATGATGATAGAGACCGAGTCCTTGAAGTGACTCGGCCAGTAAGAGAGATGTATGCACGCGTTAGCAATGAGTATTATATTTTTGAGGCATTCATTGTGGGTGACAATGGACTTTAGATGTTTCCAGGAGACGTGATCAGGCCCGGGTGCTGAAGAGTTAGCGCATGAAGATAGGGATTCGGTGAGTTCGAGGATGGAGAAGTTTGCCCAGGAACGGGGGGGAAGGGATTTTATTTCATTCAGAATGTTAGAGCTTACCGGTCGACCAGATGCTGAGTTATATGATGAATGGAGTGCATTCCATAGGTCCAGAAGATCATTGCAAGGTCATCCTTGATAGTGGATACCCTCAATGGCAGGGAGTTTGCGTTGTTTTACCCATTCCATAAGGTCCCAGGGTCGCTTGTTGGTCGATGCAATTTCATGGATGCGTGCATCAAAGAAAGAACACTTAGCAGCTCGAGTAGCTGCTCTGAATGCCCACCAGTCTTTACGATCCTTTGTTCTTCTGTAGGTAAGAAGAGTCTCAGAGCAGTGGGGGTTCCACCATTCCTTTGACCGGTTAGTAATCCATACAGTCTTAGAGTTCATATTCCAAGATTCGTTAAAGATACGAGAAATGGAGTCAGAGATATTGTTCAGACAAGAGGTAGAATGAATGTCCGAGCAGTCAAGGGCCACTAGATGCTCAGAGACTTGGGAAATGAAAGCCGTCTCTTCATCGCTATCTTTTGGTAGTACGCGTTTTTTATAATTAATATAATCTGGATGGATTGGAAGATCCATAATCAAAGGTGGGTGGTCCGATGGAAGCCTCGAATTAACATCGATAATATGGGGGGTGGAATTGTTAGTGCAAAAAATGAGATCGATAACTGAATTGTCATGACTTTCAATGGAAGAGAAATGAGTAGGGGATAATGAGGTCGGTGAAGACCTTGTGAGATTGAAGCTGTCTGCCAACTCCGTTAGAGTTATAGCCGACATAGGGATGTAAGTAGCTGAAGGGTCCCATTCTGGAGATCAACAATTACAATCTCCTCCCATATAAATAATATTAGGGATGTTGATGAAGTTTGTTGAAAGGAAATTGATCGCCGATGAGGACGAGTCAGAGTATATGTTAAGTAGATGAATATAGTTACCCTGGTTGAATAGACCCAAGATTTGTATGTCGTGGTGGTTGACCCACTCTTGTCGAAGAATGGGTCTCATGCGAAGTAGTCGTCTGTGAACATAAGTCAGAGTACAGGGTCGGGGGTTGTTAGGCTTGGTAGGGTGAACCATACACAACCACTCAGGGTGAATAGGAGCACCAATGACATCATCCCCTTCAGGGTTAGTTGTAGAAGGTGCTTTTCGAATATGATTCCATGGGGGTTCCTGTAGAAAAATGATTTCAAAGTCCAGCTTTTTGGACTCGAGTATAGTATCAACTAGGGCATAAGAGCGTCCCACGTTTTGCGAATAGATACAAACAGAAGAGATAGGTTTGTTCTTACCAGACATATTTAAGCAGCAACTCTGCCACCGGAGTGATTGGAATTGGCGCGAATGGCACGTGCAGTGCGTGATTCGGCGGCTTTGTTAGAATGCCAGGTTCGGTCAAACCTGTTCTTCCAGAATGGACATTTGGTGTCATTTGCATGATGATCGCCTTTGCAATTCAGGCATTTAAAGTTCTCAAGGTGAGGACATGGAGTGCCATCAGGAGTGGCATCACGGGGGGGATTGGATTTGGGGTTGGCCTTGCAACACCAGGCCATGGATCGATGGTTCTCAACGCAGTGAGGGCCACCACAGATTTGACAGTGTGCACCAAGGGCACAACACGCATGAGTGGGATGCCCCCAACGCCAGCAGTTCCTGCACTGTGCAATGCTGGGGTGCATACTAGTAGCACGGATAGTTCCGATATGTCGGCCGAAGTTAATAGTACGGTTGACCAATGTCTTGGCCTTGGTACCATTTTGGGAGTCCCAGATGTCAAACCACACAACGGCTGTGTCTGACTTTGGGGAAGCTTTCATGACGTGAGGACGAGCAGCAAGGATAACATTCTCGAAGAGTGACGATTGGCCAAGGGCCTGCTCAACGAAAGTGGGGGAGAGAGGGTTGGATGAATTGGCTACCCAATAAGGGATGCCAACAATTTTTAGGAAGGATTTGGATTGTGGGAGACGGGGCTCAACAGGGATGGCGTCACCCAGTTGCCAGGCTTTTTTTAGCCAAGACTTAATGGTTTCAAGGTCAGCGGGGAGAGCAACACCTGAGGTAGTAATTGATATGCCGTTGTATGATTCGCAAACTGATTCGACGCGAAGTTTGGACTGAGCGGCAGTAAGACCGCGATTACAGAATTCGGCTGCCTTGTTAAAGTCTTTAATTCGGTCAGCGATGATATTTCCCTCAAAGGGGATAAGGACTTGGCGACGGGTAGGTCTGTGCGTAGTCATTTTGGGCTTAGCGCGTGGGGCATTTCTGGGTGATGGTTCAGGTGCTTGAGGTTGAGCACCCCCAAAACCTGCCTTGTACATAGCAAGGACTTTGTCATACAATAGTTCAGAGAAGGCAAGTATCATTTCTCGCATTTTACCTCCATCAATATTGGAAGAGGAGTTGAAAGAGGAAGTTGCCTGCTGGGCACCCCGTCGGGCGGTGTCAGCAAACAACACATTCTTCTTGTTAAAGTGTTCCATAAGGGGTTTGGTGGATGCCTTACGGTCAGGAGGGGGGATGGGAGGTGGCATGTCATAGGTGCCCTTAGGGTTAGGTTTTGATGGCTGAGCCTGGCCATCAGAGGAGGGACGCCTGACTGAGTGCTCGAAGTTTCCATTCCCATTCCTTGGGATCACATGATTGGAAGGTGGAGGAGGGGCCCGGGAAATGCGGATAGGGCCAGTGGACTTAGAAGACATAATGTCATTCTTTGCCTTCAGGGAGCCTGACACGGACGAAATGTCACGTGTCTTACCAGAAGACATAATGTCATTCTGGGGGAGGGGAGGGGTGCCCTCATCAGGAGGGGCTTGATCAATGTTCATTTGGTCGTCATCAATGCAAGCTGTAGGATTAGTTTGCCCAACGACAATGCTGGGTGGAAAAAGGGGAGTAGGGATGGTAGACGGAGAAGGTTTATGCACCTTTTTTCCCTTCCCCTTATTCTTAGGGGGAGGGGAAGAATCCGTCATGGGAATATCCGGAGGTGGGCCGTAATAATGCCTCAGTGCGTCGACGATGGTAAGTCTGCTTTCGCCATTAATGGGCAAGCAGTCCCAACCTGTTTCAAACATAGTTGTGAGTAAGCAATAGATTGGTTCCCCCATTTGGGGAACCCTTGGGTCTTTCATACCAGGCCGTAAGCCTAGTGCGACATGATGTTTAAAGAAGTTAGTAGCATATTTAAGTGCTTCAAGCGCTTTGTAGGTAGCTTCACCGACGATAACAGTTTCTTCGGTGGCAGTGTTTGATGGATCCTTGAGATCCGGAAGATGTGGCTGTGCAGGCCTAGAATCCTGCGGCTGTGCAGTGATATCACCAGTGACATCATGTGTGACGTCAGGTGTGACATCATTGGTGTTAGAGGAGCCGGCCAAGAAGGTAGCCGGAGTGCCGGTTAGCACAGCATTTGCTGACTCAGCAGATCCATGGATCGCATGAGGCAGCCTTGAGGTGGGTGGGGGTCCAAAGAACTGATTGGTAGGTTCCCCATTGTCGAATACCCCATCCTCTCGGTCGCCCCACGCGTCCCTGCGAGAGTCCAAGTTGAGAGGATCTGGTGGTTGAAGCTCACCTGTAAATCCCTCTCCAAATGGGCGGAAAGGAATAGGTGATCCGAAGCCATCATATGCGCTCATCGATGCAGTTCTTGAGATAGCCTTGGGGGTGGTGTCCAATCCTCGGCGAACATCACGAGCGCGAATGCACTTAGCACGTGACGGGGGAGGAGGGGGAGTTCTAAAGGAGGAATGTGATGCTGCATGGGAGAGTACAGCAGGGGCGAGTGTAGGAGAGGGAGGGGTTGAGGATTCAGACGAATCAGATTCGCTCTCACCAATTTCTTCCTCGTCAGAGCCAGCCCTAGACGATGCAGCCAACTTGACATCGTCATGTACAGAGTGTCTCATCGATTTGATAGAGAGCGGGTGAGTTGGAGTGGTCACGCTTGTAGGTTGAGACATGTGTTTCAGTGTCAACGATGTTGATTGGGTCCGAAGACAGCGGAGGGGTACCCTTAAGGTCCACCCAGTGCGATGGTGCAGTCATAGTGGTATAATTCATAGTCAGTATGTATGTAGACACCGTCAAAGAAATCGATGATGGTGGTAAGAGGGAAAGGAGGATGAGAAGTTCTCACACTTCATGCAGGAGCTTCCTGACGATTCCCTCCTCAACGAGGACTACACCAAGGCATGTGCTAGCTATCTTGCCAGTGCCGTCTATGAATTCAAGATGAGTGGGCATGGGAGTGCACACATTTCCATGGGTGAACAGTGGGCCAGCCGTGGCTGGACCACCTTTTGCTCC
The DNA here is from genome assembly GCA_013368445.1 of Leucocoprinus leucothites. Taxonomy (NCBI): domain Eukaryota; kingdom Fungi; phylum Basidiomycota; class Agaricomycetes; order Agaricales; family Agaricaceae; genus Leucocoprinus; species Leucocoprinus leucothites. The sequence goes on from JAACJO010000088.1 coordinate 15,633, forward strand.
TTCATGCAGGGCTTCACCCAGTTCAATGAGCTGGAAGCCTCCCCTAAAGACACACATGTCATCCATGAGGCAACCCATGGATCCACTGACAAAGTGGAACCACATGACATTGACATGGGCTCCCCCAAGGCCCTGCGGCCCGCCCCGGCCCACCCCCCTGTACCGCCCAAGCAAGCGCCCCTTAAGGCGCACGCTAGTGGCCCCCCTCGAGCACCCACAAAGGCGCCCATCCCCACTTCTGCTCCAGCACCTCATCAGCGCTCATTTGCAGAAGCCGCTTGTTCCAGCACTTCGGTGCTGCCCGTGTTGCTCATCAAGCTGGCACAGGCAAACCCCTCCCTTGACCCTGATCACATCGCTGCAATGCATCAGGCTGCCACTGCCACCACCGGCTCTGCCAAGAAGCCGCGCATGACTACCGCCAGGCCCACCCGCCACTAGCTGTTCCTTGATTTCACTGGGAATGCCAGTGAGATCACCTATCTCCACCACAAGGCCATGCACCTCCTCAATGTGTCAGATGTGCTCTGGACAGTCTACAAGTATTTGTGATTGATTTGTTGATGTATGAAGTTAGAGTTGATGCAGAGGTTGCTTAGTCAGTTGTAGATCACCTGACTGGATGTTCAACTCTCCTGTGGACGCTTTCTTGACTCTCAGTCATTTACAGTTGTCCACAGGTGAGTACAAGTCTCTATCTTGTTAATATAGTCATTTACAGTTGTCCACAGATTCCTATGTGAGTTGTGAGCTCCCTGGGCGATTTCTCTGGTTTCTAGGACCTCCCACACGTCCCCTGTGCGTCACCTTCTAACACAATGACGCCCTCTCATGTGCAAAGTCTTCCTTGCGCATTGAGAACATCACCAAGGTGTACAGCACTATCGCACTGTATACCTCCACCGTACCCTCAGACTCTGACATCACTGTTGTTGAGTCTGCTATCCCCTCCATCTTCACCACCCCATTCAAGCTGAAGACACACCGCCCCAGGTCAAGGTCTTATCTTAAGATCCTCAACGTCCCCTTCCACATGAACAGTGTCCATATTATGCCAGTTCAGATCACTGATCACATGCGATTGTCTCCATTCAAGGACACTTTTGCTGATGTTTCATCTGTGTGCATTATGTGCAACTCCCCCAAGGCTGACACCACAACTGTTTGGTTCGACCCATGGGACTCTCAGTCAGGAGCTGGTGCCAAGAAGCTCCTCAACAAGTACCTCGACTTCAACGGTATGCAGGCTGTCATCAAGCTCGCCTGTGCCCACCCTGGTGTCCCTCAGTGCCCCATCCTGCCCACACCCACCGGGGAGCCCTGTCCCCACATCTTATGTATCAACTGCAAGGGCAACCATGCAGCTGATGATCGAAAGTGCCTGTTCTGGCGTCACTGGTTTGACCGTGATTGGCTTGGCCATCACAAGGAGGACAATAGGAGGCCCCAGTAGTAGGTCATGCACCTGCTTCAATGCATCTTCCAACCCTGTCAGTACATCGCTAGGGCCACATGTGCATATAAGCTTACTGTTAGAGGTCTGTGAGTTGGACTTTAGTTTCATTTCTTTGTTACTATGCCACGTCTCTTTGCCATTGAGTAGTGTACTATATTCGGACAGGACTTTATCTATTCTTGTCTTTGTAGTATTTGGTTTAGGTAGCGGTACTTAGACCCTGTATTATGTTGGTGAGCACGGACTGCGACTGGGCACCGCATAATAAATCATTGATTAAATAAATAAATAAATAAATAAAAAGATATGGGGACAGGGATCCCCGGTGGGTGTGGGCTGAATGGGGGGTTGGCCTTTGGTGATCCCTTACAGCAGGAGGAGGTGGTGCAGTGATTCTTGGACCAATGTGGCCCACCACATTGTGAGCACCTGAGCATGTGGTTGTGGCAGGTGGTGGTAGTGTGGCCCCAACGCCAGCATCGTTGACACTGGGGGGTCCCGGGATGAGCGCGTGCAGCCTTGATCATAGACTGCACACTGTCGAAGTTGAGGTATTTGCTGACCAGATGCTTAGCATTGGTGCTGGACTGAGAATCCCAAAGGTTGACCCAAATGGTGGTGGTGTCAGCTTTGGCAGAGTTGCACATGATGCACACAGAGGATACATTAGCGAATGTCTCCTTGAAGGGAGACAGACGCATATGGTCAGTGATGTCTTGTGGAGTGGTGTGTATGCCACTCATGTAGTAAGGGACATCCAGGATCTTGAGGTAAGACCTGGACCTGGGGTACTTGGTCTTCAGCTCAAACAGGGCTGTAAAGGCTGAAGAGAGGGAGGATTCGATCACCAATGCATCAGCATCAGTTGTGACAGAGCTGGTGTACAATGAAATGGTATCGTATGCCCGGGCAATGTTTTCAACACAAAGTGAACTCTTCGCATGAGTGAGGGAGCCGTTGAGGAAGTGCATGGCCTTGTGGTGGAGGTAGGTAATATCACCAGCACTGCCAGTGAAATCGAGGAAGAGTTGGTGCCGGTTGGGACCCGACATGGTCATGTGGGGCTTCCTTGCAGAAGGCGCATCAGCAAGGGCAGCCTGATGCATCACAGTGACACAATTGGGCTCAAGAGTAGGGTGGGACTGGGCTAGCTTGATAAGCACTGCTGCAGATGCCAGGGTACGGGCAACCTCAGTGAACAACTTCTTAGCCACCAAGGGTGGTATGGGCACTCATTGGACTTGGCCATCAGACCTAACCTTAGGAGTGGGGGGCACTTGAGTGGGTGCTTTGCCACTAGTGCGGGCCTTTGCAGGCACTGGCTTGGGCAGTAAGGAGGGATGGGCCAGGGTGGGCTGACGATCTGGGGGTGGTAAAGTGGGCACCTTGGGGAGCCCATGTCAATGTCACGTGGACCTGCTGAGTCAGCAGATCCATGGGTCGCCTTGTGGACGATGTGCATTGCTTTAGGGGAGGCTTCTGTTAGAAGGTGACGCACAGGGGACGTGTGGGACATCCTAGAAACCAGAGAAATTGCCCAGGGAGCTCACAACTCACACAGGAATCTGTGGACAACTGTAAATAACTTTATTAACAAGATAGAGACTTGTACTCACCTGTGGACAACTGTAAATGACTGAGAGTCAAGAAAGCGTCCACAGGAGAGTTGAACATCCAGTCAGGTGATCTACAACTGACTAAGCAACCTCTGCATCAACTCTAACTTCACACATCAACAAATCAATCACAAATACTTGTAGACTGTCCAGAGCACATCTGACAGCTTCGGTTGAGAACCTATGCCTGAAGTCCCCCAGAAAATCTGCATACATCTCCCAGCCTGAGGCATTGAGAGAGTTCGAGGTGATCAGCATGCTGCTCATCTTCAGCTCGCTGGCTACAACATACAAGGCCTTGGCTAAGCAGGTAACCATGGACTGTGCATCTTGTTCCATGATCTCGGCGGGGTCTTCAATGGTATCCAACCACTTGAGGAAGGATATGAGGTTGTCAAGGGTGCACTTTGGGGTGAGCTCCTTCTTCTTCTTTCCCTTGGAAGAGGTCACTGATTCAGGCATGGCAGGGGGAGCATCAACAGGGTAGAAGGTGGTTCCACTGGCTGTGAAGGGTTTGAGTGGCAACAGAACGTCAGCCACTGGAGGAGCAACCGACAGTGACAGAACATCAGCTATCAGTTGGGAGGGGCCAGGCGACAAAACATCAGCCTTGGGGGAGCTGAAGAACCTTTGCACATTGAGAGGGTTGTCATAGGGTCAAGGTGGTCATCTTTGGCCAACTTGGCGATGTTGAGCTTGTGGTCAGACATGGCAGACTCAGATTCAAATGCAGCAAACTGGTTGACAGTAGCTTTAGACTTGCACCTACCCATATTACTGTAGATAGACGATGTAAGGATGCCTCAGAACAAACACCAACTTTCGACACCACCACCATTTGGGTTGACCTTTGGAATTCTCAGTCCAGCGCCAATGCTAAACACCTGGTTGGCAAATATATATATATTTTAAAAATCAATGAATTTATATAGTGGTGCTCGATCGCAGTCTGCTTTCAACTAAATATTACAAACAAATGGTACACTACAGCAAGCTGGGGTACACAAAGCAGTCAAAGACTGCTTAAGACAAAGACTATACACGATTAGTCTAGTGAAATAGAAGAGACTCAAGAGAGACTATAGAATGAGGTGTTATACACAGAAATCGGACTCAAATGAAAAGAAAAAGGAGGAAATGAAAGAATATAGTTCACCTTCATTTGGTTCAGCGGGCACAGGAG
>JAACJO010000089.1:0-18473 GCA_013368445.1 Leucocoprinus leucothites
TGGACTTCCATCTTAGTAACCTGGCATGCCATATCCCTAGGGGTCCCTATACTCAGAACATCGTCCGACGCATCCAACGCACGACCCGGACGGAGATTACTTGCTACGCTCAAGTGTCAACAAGCTCCAGAGCGACGTGCACAGAATTCTGAGCACACCTCAGCTGATGACAGGAAAAACTTCCCCACCTAGCATCAAACCTCAACAACATCATGATGTGGCTACACACAATGCCATATTACCGAGTACACCCCCTCCAATGCCTACTAACGAGCCTCCTCGAAATACCAATCGAGACGACTCGCCCTGGACGTACTAGTCGAACCTGTGACATATGTCACAGAATGGGTCATATCAAGATGCTTTGCCCGGATATCATTGCACCTGGTGCAACACTTTGCCCCTGGCATTTCACCAAGTATTGTTCCCGAAATCCTTATAAAGGAATTGCTCAACGGGATCTACCCCCAGTCGCCCTGGCAGCACTTTCCATTACCAAGGAGTCGATGCCGCCAAGGCTCTTGCTCTGCAGTCCATCACTGAGTCTACCAGAGTACAGCCCGCCAGTCCGGTGTACCAACCGGTAATCATGGCACCCCATCACAATGTCGACGGACTTCGATCCGAATGACATAATCCAACATCCACGGCCATTAACACCACCACTCTCGGCCCACCTACAACCCTCCTTTTACGCCACAACGAGGCCGTAAACCCACACCACAAGGAAGACAGTATGGTCGTCTCCAGACCTCAGTCCATTCCTCCCATCCAAACCATCGAGGATGCAGTCCGAATGGATGTCCCCATCACAGTGAACTTCTCACATCTATGAAGGAGACGCCCCCTTACACCCCCATATGAAGATGGCAATTATGAATCTCATTATGATGATGAAGCCAACTTCAACATAGATGGTGAAGGTAATTTACCTTAGTGACTTAGATAGTTACTAAGATGTGGACATCTTAGCTAGGAAAGGGATAATGTTATGTATATTGATTATATCTAGCATTTGTTCCATCTACAATATGAAGTCGATATTAGCTTTACTTAAGTAATATCGCAATTATATTTTCCTCTTATTTGTTCTTGTATTTTCTAGTTTGTTTTGACTCATTTACTTTGTCTGTTACAACTCATTATGACTTGTTTGGTTTTGTTGTATTTTGATAATATGTGATTGTTAAATATAGCTGCGCTATATTTGGACTTACCTTGTGATTGATCAGATGATCAAAGAAGAACTTCTTTAGAAGAACTTCTAAAGCTTCTTTGACAGATCGTGTCTTATATAGTTTAATTAGCGTTAAGGAAGCTATATGCTTCTCTTCTTTCATTAGAAGCCCTTAGCCCTAGTTAATAATATACAGACTTGTACGTATATAAGTCGTCGACATCTATCAAGGAGAAACATTGTTTCTACTTGGTTAGGTGGAGACTCAATACGAGCCTTTATCTATACAAAGTCAAATTGAACTTAAGCCTTAAGATATCAATTACTAGAGTCTTTACTCTTATAATCGCCGTATTATAACTCTGACTTAGTAAATGACTTTGTCGCTTACCAAGAAGGAGTCCCCTTTGATAAGATCAACTCGATACTTATCGCGCCAGCTTAGGACTGGGCCGGCGTCACTATAACAGGTATTGCAATTGTTGTTGCTGTTGCTGCTACTGCTGTTGTTGTTGTTGTTGCTGCCCTGATTAAAGTTAGATGGTTGTGACAAAGAGCTGTGCTGAGGATTAGGCTGAGGGTTATTTGAGGAGTTGGAGGGTTTGGATTGCTTGCACTTGGCAAGATCCTTTTCCATGGCACAGGCATGGGCTCATTTGTGATCATGTTCCCAATAGCAACTGTCAATGAGCATAGCCATGCAGAGCATTTCCTGGAAGGTATCAGGTTTACCCTGTTTGTGGGTGCTGATCAGGTCCTGGATATGATTTGGAAGACCCTTATAGTAGTGATGGCAGAGGACCTCATCACCCCAGCTGAGCTGTGCAGCATACTTCATAAAGTCAATGTTGTAAGTGGCAATCTTATTGCCCAATTTCATCTGCAGGTTATCAAGAAGTTCAGCTGCATCTGACTTCAGGTTGGCAACCCCAAAGTGCATGTGGAGCTTGTGGGTAAAAGCATCCCAATACATGATCCAATCATGGAAGACACCTTGCTCCTCCTGAGTGAGGGCAATCTCAAACCAGTCTAGAGCTACACCAGTGAGGTAGGTCATTGCAAAGTTGACCTTTTGGCTATCCTCCTGTAACTGGGTTGGGTTGGCACAGAAATAGAGACAACATTGGATGAGGAAGGTGTTGAGCTTGTCTGGGTCTGTTCTGCTGAACGTATCTGGGAGGCAAGCTTTATTGATGGGAGCTGCATTAGGTTGAGGATGGTGGTCAAGGTTATCAGCAAGCCAGGATAACACATCAGCTAAAGAGACCTTGAAAGTGATCATGATAACAAGGACAAGGTGGAGGAGCAGGAAGGTCATCAGATGAGGAAGAGGATGAGTTATTGTCATCTGGGTCATTGTTGTTGGGGTCATCAGGATCCTTGGGGCTACTGAGGTGATCTTCAGTGTCTTCCCAATTGTCATTCTTGTCATCCTGGTGGAGAGGATCAACATAGTCGAGACCATCTCCATCACCCAGTTCTGAAGGACTGGATGGATTCTGATCAGGTGGCATACTGCCAGGAGGTGCAGGAGTACTAGGAGGACAAGTGTCATGACAGCAAGGCAACAGATGAGTAGGACAAGGGATTTGAGAGGGTTGGGGAGTTGAAGGCAAATTGGGATTTAGATAATGTGAATGGTGGATATGACTGAGAATATGATTATTTTCTGAGCTGCAAGTAGAGCTTTCAGCCAGGGTAGCAGGGACAGAGTTGGAGTATTTTTGGCTCCTGAGTGGTGGAAGTGGTGGCAGTGGGCTGATGTCTTACTGTAGTACAGGTGTTTGCCATGACAAAGACAAGAGAAGGGAGCAGAGGGATGATGCAACAGTAGCAAGGCAAAGTCTGATAATACTATCAAGAACTGGGTTACTAAAGGATGGGGAACAGATCCAATGTTCAAGACTGGGTGTCTAGGACAGGAGCAGAGATGACTGATCTGGTCATTGAACATGGGAGCATGTCTTGGCCTCAACTTATGTGTTGTACCACTACTGATGCTGACCTGGATTTCAGAAATGGATAGAGATGGGAGGGCAAGGAGAGAGCAGAGGTCAGACAAGGTAGTAACATGTGACTTAGTTGATTATCAGACTGAGGAGTACAGTACAAGTTTGACTACTTATATATGATATGGTGGATAGGGTCGGGTAGTAACAAAACAAAGATATTGCAGAAAAAGGATAAGAGCAGAATTATTGTCCAACATTTCAGAAAGGTTCGAAGATAAGAATATCTGAGATATCAGAAGGGAACTAAAAATGACAAGGGAAATGGAACATGACATGACATGGGAAAGTCTGAATACAATGCACAAGAAGTCACAGGGCAAAGAAGAAGAGTGGAGCAAATGAGGTGGAAGCAAGCTGATCCAATGAGACAGAAGACAAAGCATGCATAAAAAGATTCTAAGTAAGATATTGACAGCTGGGCTGGTTGGAAGGATCAGGTTATGACAATGAGGCAAGTTAGTGGTACAACAATATCAGAATAACCATAAATGAAATAACAATAGAAGTTTGTGAAACCAAGGAAGGATTGTAATATCCTTGACCTTCTTTGGTTTGGGCCAGTCCTGAATAGTTTTTACCTTTTCTTCTGATATTTTCAGACAGTCTGGAGAAAGAATATAGCCAAGGTATTCAACTATATCAGTATGGAACTCACATTTATCACCACAAGCATAAAGGCCATTTTGGTACAACCTTTTAAGGACTTCACAAACATGTTTGTGATGTGAATTAATGTCCTCTGAGTATGGGCAATATCATCAAGATAAACAGCTATGCACATATCAAGAAGATCCTTGAAGATGTTGTTCATAAATCACTGGAAGGTAGCAGGAGTGTTAGTGAGACCAAAAGGCATCACAAGCCATTTGAAGACCATAGAAAGTGTGGAATGCAGTTTTCCACTCATTGCCTTCAAACAATATGAACTAGATCATAAGCATGTCAGAGATCAATCTTGGTATAAATATCAGCCTTTTGTGGAGAATCCAGCAAGTCAGAGATGAGTGGTAGTGGATAGTGATCTTTCCTAGTGATCTGGTTAAGACCCCCTTGAGAAAGGTCATTTGCCAAAGCTAACCTTTGTATGTTCTGTAGTGAATTGAAAACAGTGACAAGGCAGAAATGTGATTGTTAAGGTAATAAAGGGAATGTAGTCAGATAGTGAATGATAGGTAACAATAATAACAATAACAACCAATACTCCTAAACTCAATACAAGTTCATGGGAGGTTAATCAGTAAAGAAGGATGTTTCACAAAAAGTGCAAAGGTTGATAATGATAGATAATGGAAGTTGTCAGTAGACCAGTTTTGTACTGGAATGTCCAGTTTGCAAAAGGTACTCAATGATCCTTGTTATGTGATGCTGCACAACTACAAGTCCCCTTAAAATGCAGAAGTGTAATAGACTTAATATTTATAGCTCGTTGCTTTTGCTAACACTTGGCACTATCACAATATAACTGCCACTGACTAGCACTGCTCCTGGATACTGGATGCAATATACAGCTTATAAGTCTTTCCAGACTTCTTCACACTCTGAACTTATATGAATCTCACAGTAATGTTCTTTCTCAAAAGGTGTTTTCCAATTCTTTAATGGTCTATGACTGAAGAATACTCAATACACTTTTTACTACTGTTGATGACCCTGAACTGGGCCACCCTGGGAACCTAGCCACTTCCTCAATATCTCAAGGAGGAGGCCATTGTAGTGCAATTAGTGATTTTGTACTATTATAGACTAAAGTTGGTATTGTTTTGTTAAGATTTCCAGTGAGATGAAAGTTATCTTCTATCAGAAAACTGTCCATCAAATGCCAAAAAAAGCTTGTATTCCGAATTTGGTAAGTGTTTTGAGCAAAATGATGCACAATTTGCTCATTTTCCTCCAAATTGATACTCCTCAAAGAAGCACTAGTTTTTCTCCCAGGTATGATGATGTTATTATGAAATACATGAGTCTCCAGTGGGTGCCTCCTCCTGATTTTTATATATGTCAATAGATTAGATCTTCGAGCTTCTGATTCTGTCATGCTTGTATTTTTATCTTTTTTTTTTCAGTGACTAGATTGACCCACCATTAGATACCATTTATGGCATTGTTTCTATCAAAAGTCTGCTAGAAAAACCCTTCCTGGCATGCCATACCCCCTGTGAATGATCAGATAATAGTTAGAGGATTCAATATAGATGGTTTTTGACCCCACAGTCACCATGCCACTATGAACACTACAGAGAACTCAACTTGCCCTGCTAATCCAGATGTGGATAATATCCTCAGTCCTGAGGAACATATTCAACTGGCAATTCAAGCAATTGATAACTCACCTTTGCTTCCTGATGGGACTCAGGAATACAAAATTTGTGCTGCTACCTGTGATTCAATGTCCCACCATCCACCCTGACTGCTTGTCTTAATGGAGTCCAAACTCAAAAAGAAGCACATGAGCATGAGTGTTGGTTGACTCTTGCACAAGAGAATGTGGTTGTGGAATGGGTAAAGGTTATAGGCAGAGGGGCTTGCCAGTTACTGGAGAAATGTTGTGTCACAATCTGTGATCACGACCTCTCCAATTTGATCTCCAACTATTTTTTTTGATTTCCAATTCCCATGATTTTTCATTATCTATCATTTCTATAAATATTTCATAGCCTATCTCCACTCATCATTCTATCCTCCTTTCATTTGCGCTCATATTCATTTCTGCCATTCCATTTATGTTTGTTGTTCTCCATCATGTCGCATTTGTTGTTGTCTATTTACTTTTCGTTTATCTGTTTTATTCATTTATCGTTGCATTGTGAGTTTCACGATATTTATATGTTATTTGTCTAATTTCGTGTTATCTTAAATATGTTGCTACTAGCTCATGTATTATCCATTCTGAATATCGACTAAGATTCCACTCTGAATTCTCTGTCCCTTATTCCTTCAGTGTTGAATTCCAATTTGCACTGCCTGTCATCTTCCTTGTAAGACCAAATCAGTCGACGCAATATTGGAAGGGCACAGCACATATGCTGAAGCCAACAACTGACCTCTCGTAACTTTTGTGCACTTAGTAAGTGCTGGTATTTCGCAAATCTTGACATGTTGGCAGATTATGCTCATGATATTTGTGGGAAGGAAGTCGGCAAGAACAGGGCTCAGAAGTTTGTGGAGAGGCATCTGGACCTCAAAGTCAAGTGGACAACTACTCTGGAAGAGTGCCGTGCTCACTCACTCAATCCCACTATTGTTGCTGACTTCTTTGATGTTTTCAAGATGATCATCTTGGAGTATGATATCCCTCACGAGAACATCTATAATGCTGATGAGAAAGGTGTTCAGCTTAGTGTTGGTCACACTGTGGCTGCAATTGTTGATCGAAATCAAAAGACTGTACAACAGGTAGAAAATGGGAACAGAGAGATGGTCACAATCATTGAGGCAATCTGTGCAGATAGGAGTGCTCTTCCCCCTTCTGTCATCTTTCAGGGCTCACATTGAAACCTTGAGTGGGGATGTAATAACCCATGTAGGGCAAGGTACCATTTTAGGCTTATCTCTGATCAGCTGAATGGATCACTAATCCCACTTTGTAGCATCTCTGTCTTGCCAAATGGCTGGACTAACAAGGAGCTCCGTAGGCTCTGGCTTGAGCATGACTTCGAGCCCATGTCTCAAAAGCAGAAAACCTCTGATCATCATCATTTGTTGATCCTTGATGGCCATAATTCCCACTGCACCTACAAATTCTGTAAGGTTGTGATGCAGGCATCAATTATTGTGATCTGCCTCCCCTCACATATGACTCATGCACTCTAGCCATGTGATATTGGTGTCTTCAGTCCCCTCACACAAATGTGGAAGACTGAAGTCAACCAGTGTACTCGAAATGGCATCTCCATTACGAAAACCAACTTTCTCGAGCATTACTCAACTGCCCACAGAAAGGCTTTTAAGCCTTCTACAATCATCTCTGTATTTGCAAAGGCAGGAATTTATCCACTTAATCTATCCGCAATTCCTCTCTCAGCATTTGAGCCATCCAAACTTACCTCAACTCAGGCAGCCATGCCAATTCCACTAACCTTACCCCAAGTTCTCAAGCCAATGGATAATGCAGAAATTATCTCTGCTGACTTTGACACCACTACCAGTGAGATAATTATGGCTGCTACTACTACTACTACTACTACTACTCCAGTGGCTAGCGAGGATCCTCTCTCAAGTGCATCAGGTGCACAGGCACATTCTGCCATACCCCCTGAACCAACTCCCCAGTTTTCCATTTCCAGAATGCCTCCTCCCCTAGGCCCAAAAGCCTCTCGTAATGATCTTCATAGCCAAAACAATCATCTTTGCCTTTTATTGGAATGGTCACACATCGAGCTTGAAAAGGCGTATGCAATCCAGAAGCTAATGGAACACTGAAGAGGTAGAAATGTGATTGTTAATGTAATAAAGGGAATGTAGTCAGATAGTGAATGATAGGTAATGTTAATAACAATAACAACCAACACTCCTAAACTCAATGCAAGTTCATGGGAGGTTAATCAATAAAGAAGGATGTTTTGCGAAGCACAAAGATTGATAATGAAAGATAATGGGAGTTGTCTGTAGACTGGTTTGTAATGGAATGACCAGTTTGTAGAAGACACTTGATGATCCCTGTTATGCAACGCTGCACAACTACAAGTCCCTTAGAATGCAGAAGTGTAATAGACCAGTATTCATGAATTGTCACTTTCACTAACATGTGGCACTATCACAATACAACTGACACTGACTAGCACCACTCCTGGATACTAGATGCAATATACAGCTTATAAGTCTTTTCCAGACTTCTTCACACTCTGAACTTATATGAATCTCACAGTAATGTTCTTTCTCAAAAGGTGTTTTCTAATTCTTTAATGGTCTATGACTGAAGGGTGCTCAAGACACTTTTTACTACTCACTCAGATATGTTGTATGGGACAGTCTCTAAGCATAGCCTTAGCAGGTGAGATTTCTTGCTAGACTATATGCTCGAGAAAGGTTTATATTGGTTTTGCAAAAGTACTAAAGGAGTAATTACATGGATGACACATACATATTGTTAATAATAAAAGGAGATTTATTGAAAGGTTGTTCAATAGGAGTATCTCTGGGTTTTCTTTGGGGTTTAAGTGTTAACACATCCTTTTGTGAAGGTGTGCTTACTCCTGCTCCTCTGATATCATGAGATCTCTATCACTGCTGATGGTTGTCTTATTCTGCAAAAGCCTGTTCCTGACTGTAACAATGTCTACTAGTCAGTAGTCAAGTGCTGACACATCCTGTTAGTTTCCACTAATCTAGTTCTATAATCAAGTGGGTCATTCAGTGCCCATGTGGAATTTCTCCAGCTTTTGCAAAAGAGTATACTTCTGCTGTAGCGATGTTAAAAAGATAGGACTTCTGCGAATGTGCACAAGTACCTGTCTGGATCAGAAGGCTAAGCCTTTGATCTCCGATTAGTTAGTCCATCATTGTTCCTTCAAGAGAGACCTCAACCAGATCAATACCCAGGTTACAGGCTAAGATTACAAAGGGTCATAGGGTACACATCCTGACTGCGTTCGCTAAGTCTTGACATCATCCCATAGCCTCTTGTTACTCTTGATCATTAATGGTCATTTTGTGAATGTGCTGTGCTTTTGCGAGTGTGTGTGTTACACTAGGGTCTTACAGTAGGGTTCCTAAATGTCTATACAGTTGCCCAATATATTGACTATATAATCGAATTTAATGATTTCACAGCTAATGCCATTTGGGCCATAACAACGTGAAAATGAGCAGCTTTGCATGGTTGCATTTCACAAAGATAAGAGTAAGAAAAAGAAAACTTACAGCAGTTCAGAGGCCTGCCATATGACAAGTGAAGAAACCATGGATGAGCTTGCCAAGATGGAATTCATGACCAAATGGAAGGATGTAATGAAGGAGGCTGGGCAACACTTCAAGATTCGGAGGCAGATGATCATCCAACATGAGTAGGAGGTGGTAAAGGAGAAGAAGAAAGCTGAGCAGGATAGGAAGAGGCAAGAGCGTCAGGAGGAGCAGCAGTGCAAGGCAGAGGCTAAAAGGGTAGAGAAGGCTACTAAGGCTGCAGCATGAGAGGTGGAGCAGGTATTGAAGGCAACAAAGAAGTGGGGAAAGAAGGGGAGGAAAGCCACAAAAAAGAAGTCAACTCAAGATCATGATGCCTTTATGGAAGGTTTGAACATACCACTGCCCAACTCCCATCCTTCAACTCCTAGTAGTGAGCTCTCATTCTCATTGTCATTTTCGGACCCAGAGACACCAGGTGAGTGCTATGAGCCTTGATTCCTGGATAGTTGATAGACATGTAATTTTAGGTGTTGTAAATGAAGAATCTGCCGAAGAAATCAGTACTGGCCATCATAGGAACCCAAGGAGAGCTGTTTGAACCAAGTAGAGCATACCAAGAATGTAGAAATATGTAATACTCACTCAATTGGGTGGTGGATGTGGATTATTTGATGAAAGATAAACTGATAAGAGCCTATTATTGTGTATTTGGTGTGACTTGATGGGTGGCTCCAACACCCTGGCCAGATACCCAGGTAAGCCATGATTTCAAGTACCCCACCTTTAAATATTTGTACAGCTTGTGTATAGCCTCAGATTTTCTTCTTCTTCTACACAATTATATTTGAGAAGCTTCACTATCAGGCTGCATTGGTTTCAAGGCTAATGCATACTTTACATGACATGTACATACTGCCAAACCCTTATCCGGCCAGATTCAGGGTCATCAACAGTACTCACTCAGATATGTTGTATGGGACAGTCTCTAAGCATAGCCTTAGCAGGTGAGATTCCTTGCTAGACTATACACTCAAGAAAGGTTTTTATTGGTTTGTCAAAAGTACTAAAGGAGTCATTACATGGATGACACATCCACATTGTTGATAGAAAAAGGAGATTATTAAAGGATTGTCCAATAGGAGTATCTCTGGGTTTTCCTTGGGGTTTAAGTGCTGATGCATCCCTTCATGAAGGTGTGCTTACACCTGCTTATCTGATATCATGAGATTCTTATCACTCCTGATTGTTGTCTTGTTTCACAAAAGCTTGTTCCTGACTGTAGCAATGTTTACTACTCAGTAGGCAGGTGCTGACATGTCCTGTCAGTTTCCATTAATCTGGTTCTATAGTCAAGTGGATCATTCAGTGACCATGTGGAATTTCTCCATCTTTTGAAAAGGGTATACTTCTGCTGTAGTGATGTTGAAATAGTAGGACTTTTGTGAATATGCATAAGTGCCTGTCTAGATCAGAAGGCTAAGCCTTTGGTCTCTGATGAGTTGGTCTGTAATTGTTCTTTTAAGAATGACCTTGACTGGATCAATACCCAGGTTACAGGCTGAGATCACAAAGGGTCATAGGGTACACATCCCGACCACATTTGCTAAGTCTTGACATTATCCTGTAGCCTCTTGTTAATCTGATCATTAATGGTCATTTCACAAATGTGCTGTGCTTTTGTGAAAGTGTTTGTTACACTGGGGCCTTGTAGTAGGGTTCTCTAATGTGTATACCATTGCCCAGTATATTGACTATATCATCAAAATTAACAATTTCACAGTTAATACTATTTGGGCCATAACAACAGGTTAGTATTGAAATATAAGCAACATTGAAAAGGAACTTGTCTAGTTTCTGAGGCCTAGAGCCATCAAATGTGTCAGGCTCTTTAGCCTGAATGTGTTCTGTCCTAACAACAGGCTGGGGAGCATGGTTGTGATTTTTGAGGTTGGTTGCAAAATGATCCATAATGTGAAGGAATCATTCTTCAGGGTCTGGGGTTTGATGACAGTGGCAATAAGGAGGCTCATCAGGCTCATCCTCTGGTTCACCTTCACCATCAGGATCATCATTGGGAGGACCTCCATCATCATCTCCACCTCCTGCATCAGCACCATCATTATCCAATTGTTCATCATCCTGGCTCAAATCTTCAGGTTTGAAGTATTGGGTATTCTCTTCTGGTTCTTGTGCATTGTTCTCCTCTTCTTCCTCATTGTCTTCATTGGGGTCAACACTGACCTGGTTGCACTCAGGCTGGGGTTCATCTTCTTTGGACTCATGAATAGTCCTACATGAAGCTTCACACCCATTTCAAGGTGGACCTGAAAACTAAGGTGTAGAAGGAACACCACCTCTACCACAAGTAGAAGGTGCATGTCAAGAGGGAAGTGGATGCTTCTGGACAGAAATACCATGAGTATGAGCAGTATTGCAAGTAAGAGTTGTAAAATGTTAAAGAAAATGATACCAAAAGTTGGGATTCTGAATATATTGTCAAGATTTGTGATTGATAGCACTTATTAAGTGTGCAAAAGTTATGGAGAGATTGGTTGTTGGCTTCAGCATATGTGCTGCACCCTTCTGATATCACATCAACTGATTTGGTCTATGGGAACAATGACAGGCAGTGTGAATTGGAATTCAACACTAAAGGAATAATGGACAAGAGAGACTGAGTGGAATCTTAGTTGATATTCAGAATGTGTTACGACCTTATTAAAACTCAGGTTGCAACTCTGGCAAAGACTTGAGAAAGGGAAGGGAAAGATACAATTGGTAAAGCATAAGGGATACACTCTACCTAGTAGTCTATATATAGGAGATGGAAAGCAGACCCAGGTAACCATGAGTCAGAGGACTCAGGTAACTATGATGCAAACTATGACATGGGAACAAGGTAACTACAAGAATAGAAAATGTGACATGGGACCGAGTAGGAACTGGGTAGATGGGTGATCAAGTCATAAGATTACCTCTTCTTTAGGTTCATGTCCTCATGAACTACTGTAAAGGTCTAAGTAAAGTACAGCATAGGGAAGTTAAAGAAATGATTACAACTTCTTAGAAACCTTGGATGGTGGCATGAGTGGCTGCTTTCTTGGTGGAGCCAACAACAAATCCTCTATTGTCAAGTACTGTAACTATGAAGAAAGGAGCATTTGGGGGACCACCTTGGAAGCCTTGCATAGTGTAACTACTATAGGTAATCTGGAGATTACCATAGTTATTTATGAGTGTGTGTATGACATTGTCCCAATAGGCTGCATCATTTTCTCTATCGTACTTCATTGTATAGAAGCCTGCTGGTTGGAACCAGGTTGCTTCTCTACTGTGTTGGAAGGTATGAAGGTGTCACGATCTGCAATCACAATGTCTCTGATTTGATCTCCAACTATTCTTTCAATTTCCGATTCCTGTGATTTTTCATTATCTACTATTTCTATAAATATTTCACAGCCTGTTTCCACTCATTATTCTATCCTCTTTTTATTTGCACTCATATTCATTTCTGCCATTCCATTTATGTTTGTCATTCTCTGTCACATCGCATCTGTCATTGTCTATTTACCTTTTGTTTATCTGTTTATTCATTTATCGTCACATTGTGAGTTTCGCAATATTTACATGTTATTTGTCCAATTTCGTGTTATCTTAAATATGTCACTACTAGCTCATGTATTACCCATTCTGAATATCAACTAAGACTCCACTCTTACTCTCTGTCTGATTATTCCTTCAGTATTGAATTCCAATTTGCACTGCCTGTCATCTTTCTTGTAGACCAAATCAGTCAATGCAATATTGGAAGGGTGCAGCACATATACTGAAGCCAACAACTGACCTCTCCATAACTTTCACGCGCTTATTAAGCGCCGGTAATTCGCAAATTTTGACAGAAGGTACTTTAGTAGGTGTTCTACTTTGTGTGATAAGGCAGGTTCTGATATTTCATCTGGTGGGGGATGTATAAGTACCAGCTTGTCAGTGGATTTGTATGATAGGTGTGAGTCTGAGGAAGTAGATGGCATGGGGGAGTGAGGGCATTTTCATTCATTGATTTCCATGGAGGGTAGCAAGCATTTGGCTTTGAGGATTGGCTCTCTCATCTTGTTGGTGTGAGAGTAGGAGGATTGGACTTCATCTATGTGGCTGCAGATGTCTGTGATGCTGAGATATTGATATTTTCCTAATTCTTGAATCAGCTGAAATTGGGATTATGGATTGTTAGAGTGTAGACCTTGGAGGTGGTTGACAGTTCACATGGTGCCTCTTTCCACATCATAGAGGGAGAGGAGTTGAATGAGATTGGGCTTGATGGCAATGAGGAGGACTATGGCTTCAGTGGCAATTTCATTAATTGTATTGATGTGATCTTTGACTGCAATGAGCTTTTGGATTGCATCAATAGTGGTATTGTACTCTATGATGCCATCTTTGTGTGCTTCATTGCATCTATTGACATTGTCCATGTTGAGGTATGTGATGGTGTTAGAGTTCATGTTGGAGGTAGAAGTAGTGTGGGTGGATTTCATGATCTTATGGCATTAGATGACTGTGTCTGTGGATGGGTATGTGGTGGAGGGGTACATGATTGGTTGGTTGGAGTCAATGTAGAATATTGTGGTGTAGAAGCTTTGGTTGAGATGCATTGCTTTGGTATTTTACCCCCCTCTTTTAAAGGTTTTGTTCCAGAAACCTCCAATGGTATTCTTGGATCAATTCCTGTGTATGTTCTAGGTTTGACTTGGTGACCCATTGATTGTGTTTGTTTCTATAGCCTTTCTAGTGTACCAGGTATTGGGCTCCACATCCCTTCTTGCAGTATTCACAGATTTCATCAACTTTGTACTCTTCTTCTCCTTCCATGAGGTTGGGTGGCAGTGGAGTGGGAAGTTTCTATGTGTCAAACTCTGGTCCATGATAACATGTCAGGAGGTTTTCATTGAATACTTCATGTATCACCCATCCTTCTGGCTACTCCAACCAATATGCTCCTTCTTCAATTGGCTCTTTAATCTTGAAGGGTCCATACCTCTTGTGATTGAGCTTCTTTGTTGGTCAGTTCATTGTAATATGGGTGCCTTTGACCCATATGAGTTTTTCCTGTTTGAGGTTGAGGGCTTGACCCTTCCACCAGTTGTATTGTTCTTCTATGGTGTTTCAGTTGTTGTTTAACACTGCTGATACTTCCTTTCTCATTTTCTCTAGTCATTTTAGCCAATCTTCTAGGGATGGTACACCTGTTTTGATTGCTAAGGTCCCTTTCCAGGGGTGTCATCCATAGTTGACATAGAACAGATTGACCTGTTGCTAAATGTGCCTTGTCATTGTATTGGAATTCTGCTGCTGCTGGCTATGTTACCCAGTCATTTTGCTCATAGTTGATGTAGTGTCACAGGAATGTTTCAACCCCTCAGTTAATTCATTCTGTTTGTCCATACATTTGGGGGTGATAGGCTGTTGAAAGGTGTTGGTTAACCCCTATTGCTTTGCATAGATCTTTCATGAATGTTGATGCAAATTGTGGTCCTCTGTCACTGACAATTCCTTTTGGAATCCCATAGAGTTTCCATATTTTGTCCCTATAGATTTCTGCAAGTTTCCCTAATGATAGGTTTGTTGTTGTGGAGATGAGTCAAATCATTTTGGAGTATCTGTCAACCACTACTAGAATGGTATTTTTTTCTTGTGATGGTGGGAGTGGTCTGATCATATCAATGCTGATTTCTTCCCAAGGGTGTGACAGCATTGTTAGGGGGTGTAGGGGTCCTACTGATCAGGTATGTGAGGCCTTGTTCTGTTGGCAGGTGCAGCATCCTTTGACAAATCCTAAGCTTTCAACACCTTTGGTGGTCTTTGGTGTTTTCCAATTTCCAACTGTTGAGACTTTGTTGTATTCCATTTTTACTTCTCCCCCTCCTACCCATACTCTAAGAATCAGTATCTCTGTGGCATTGAATTTGCATTTGGATCATTTGAAGCACAGGTTGTGCTTTTCTGCTACTTTGAGGAATTGGACTATTTGTTCTTGGAGTTCTTTTGTGGATGAGGCAGGTTACTATGAAGTCATCCATGTAGTTGGCCAGTACTTCTTCATGGAGTAGTTCCCAGAATATGCCTGTCATCATCCTTTGAAACATTTCTGGTGAATTGCACATTCCAAAGAACATGACCTTTGGTTCAAAGAGTCCCTTGTTTGTTAGGAATGTGGCCTTCCATTTGTCTCCTTCTTTGATCTGGACATTGTTGTATTCCCAGATGAGGTCAAGTCTGTTGAAGTATTTAGCATCTTTCAGCTTGTCAATAACTTCTCCTATGAGTGGCAGTGGTGTTTTATCCTTAATTGTGTGTTGGTTTAACCATCTGTAGTCCTGTACTAGCCATAGTGATCTATTTTTCTTTGGTATGAAGAAGTATGGGGAGGCATATTGGGATTTGGATTCTGTAATTAGCCCTGCTTTCAGTTGTTCATTGTTCCATGTGTGTAGTTCCTTTTCCTCTTTCAGTGTCATGGGATAGACTTTTGTGTTTAGTTCCTTGGGTGCTTCATCTACTAAGTTAATCTCATGGTCCCATTCCCTCCTTTCTAGTAGTGTTTCAAATTTCTTTTTGTTGAACAGATGTGTGAATGGCTGTATATAGTCTGGCAGGTCTTCTGGGTTGGTTAGGTCTGGTTCCTTTTCTGTGTCATCATTTTCTGTGGTGAGTTTCTTAGGGAATAATTGTCAGATGTGTGTCATGAATGGGATTGATTTTGCAGTTATCTGGACATCTTGTGATTTGCACCATTCCTTCTTTCCAGTCTACCTCTGGGTTGTGTTTGACCAGTCAATCATTATTCTTTGTGTCCATTGGAATCTAGTGTGATTGGAACTATCTTTGTGATTGTTCCCTGGCTGTTTGGTGTACCATCTGTGTTAAAGACCTGTAGAAGTCTCTCTAATTGCTTTGTCAGGATCTTTTCTTCTTCCACTAGTTTTTTTGTTGATTGCTGTATGTGAACAGCCTGAATCCACTAGTGCTGTTACTTTGATCCTTCTCTTGTCCTTTGTTTCAATTGTTGGTCATATCATTAGTTCACACTTAGAGTTCCTTCATTGTGGGATGGTATAACAATTTGAATTTGGTCCACTAGTTACATGTGCTTGTAAGATTGCACCTACTCTAAACTGTCCTGAAAATCCTCCTTCTTGTCCTTTTCTTCTTCTACTTCTACTCCTCTAATTTTCATCTTTGGGCTCCTACAATCTTTGGCTCTGTGACCCCTTCTTCCACAATTGTAGCATCCTTCTGCTTTAGGTTGCCTACACTCCTTTGCCATATGTCCATACTTGTTGCAGTTGTAGCACTTGGGTTTTCCCTGTTTGTTGTACTTTGGAAGTGATCATCTGAATTGCCAGCCTATTTCCATGGGCTGACCTGCTCTCCTATATGTTATCCCTGTTCCTGTGTGGGTGTCACTTCTTTCTGTGAATTCAAAGCCTTGTCTGATAGAAAGGACAGCTGTCTTCCATGCTGTATAGGTTTTTGGAATTGAGGATGGAGGTATCCCAGGATTGCCTTGATGATGTCTGCTCACATATTTTTTTTGAGTAGGAAGATGGCATGGGTGTCATTGGTTTTTGCTTGTCCTTTGAGTACTTTGAATTTGATTAAGAAGTCAGCAGTGTACTTCTTGTTTTGCTTGAAGCTTTCAATCCTCCATTTAGCATTGACTTTGAGTATGTCATTCACTGAAGAGTCCTTTGAAAGTTGTCTTCCATGTGTTCCAGTTTGTAGTGTCTGTCCTGGCATTTAGGGTATCTAGCTCCATCTGAGCAAATTCTCCTGCTGTTCCTCCTTTGAGTCATGCTATGATTGCTGTGACTTGGTCATCTGCATCACTGATCTCATTGAATTTGAGGTATGGGAGCATCAATCTCCACCAATTTTTGAACTTCAATTGTGTTCCATCGAAAAATCCTGGTTCTGGGACCAAGGATTTGGTGTTGAACATGGAGATAGTGGTGTCTATCATTTCATTTGAGTCTCTTCAGCTGATCCATAGTGATCCAAGTCCTTCTTCTGGTCTCTCTACCTCAAGTTCAAGGTGTGCACTTCTGGATGGTGTGGGTTGTTCTTCTTCATCATCTGTTGCTTCTTCCTCTTTGTCTGAGGATTCTTCTTTGTCTGTAATGGGTAGTTTTTCTGTCTGTTCAGCTTTGCATTCTCTTTGGGCCTCTTCTTCCACAAGGAAGTCTTCTTCAGCATTGGACACTATTGTGCATAGATGTTGTTGCCATTCAGTTACTTCTTCAAATGAGTGGTATTGCTTGTGACATTGGCAATGTTCTGTTGCAAGGTGAGTGGTAATGCTTTACCAAATGTTACAACCTTCATTAAAACTCAGGTTGCAACTCTAGCAAAGACTTGAGAAAGGGAAGGGAAAGATACAATTGGTAAAGCATAAGGAATACACTCTACCTAGTAGTCTATATATAGGAGATGGAAAGCAGATCCAGGTAGCCATGAGTCAGAGGACTCAGGTAACTATGATGCAAACTATGACATGGGAACAAGGTAACTACAAGAATAGAAAATGTGAATATGGGACTGAGAGAAACCAGGTAGATGGGTGATCAAGTCATAACAGAATGGGTAATACATGAGCAAGTAAGTGACATATTTATATTTAAGATAAATGCATAGTCAGACAAATAACATGTAAATATTGTGAAAATCACAATGCAATAATAAACAAATAAACAGATAAATGAATGATAAATAGACAATGACAGACATGATGTGACAGAGAGCAATAAACAGAAATGGAATGGTAGAAATGAATATAAGTGCAAATGAAAAGAGAGATAGAATAATGAGCAGAAACAGGCTGCAAAATATTTATAGAAATACTAGATAATAAAATTGTGGGAATCAGAAGTTGAAAGAATAGTTGGAGATGGAATCAGAGAGGTTGCAATTACAGACCATGACAAGGGTAACTGACTGTCATACAATGGCATATGCTAATTTGAAAGTTTGCTTGATAGCTGTGAATGCCAAGTGCTGTTCTTCAAGATGCAAGACACTGTTACTTAGTTGGGACTACATACTCCCATTCAACACAAAGAGCCAGGGAGCTTGGTGAACTACCTCATAATGTTGTAAATGTTCTTTAGCCAATGCAACAATGAGACAATTGCCTCCTTGCCAGAGTAGAATTTATCACCAAGGTAGCTTTTATGGGTTCTACTGATGATTGATTCCATATTCCACAAAGCTTCTTGGCAGCAGATCTCAGCTTTTCACTTGTGATTTGGAATGCTCACTGTGCATTTTGCAGATACTATCAGTGGTATAGATCTTAGAATACTTAGTTCAGCCATTGTCTTATGACTAGTCTGAACTTTCAATTATGTACTTGTCAGTGTTATATATATTGATTATATCTAGCATTA
>JAACJO010000090.1:7500-10000 GCA_013368445.1 Leucocoprinus leucothites
CAAGTGTCCCTATGCCAAAGCTTTCAAGTCGAGCACCAACGCTTTTGGCGCTCGCAATGTGCGAAGTGATGTGGACTACTTGCCGATGCCAAGCCTGAATGCAGTTAGCCATTCGAGAATCCGCCGCGGCTGCTGCGACCCCTTGGGGATGCCGGCTGTCTGGTAGTTCTCTCTGAAGGTCACGATCTCTGTTGCTCCTGCGACAGGGAGAAGTTGTCCTGAAATTTGTGAGACCGGGAACAAGGCGGCTCAGTTGCTGGCTTTTATGATCGTTAGTAAGGCCTATCACTGGTCTGAACGCTTTCTGAAGCTGCTTCTGGGTTCTTCAACCGTTAATGACGAACTCCTTGGCTGGGAAAGTGGACGCGAGTCTACGACTACCGGACAACTGTGCTCCTTTGGAGTGCAAGAACGGAAAGTAGTTACCTGGTTGATCCTGCCAGTAGTCATATGCTTGTCTCAAAGATTAAGCCATGCCATGTCTAAGTATAAACAAATTTGTACTGTGAAACTGCGAATGGCTCATTAAATCAGTTATAGTTTATTTGATGATACCTTGCTACATGGATAACTGTGGTAATTCTAGAGCTAATACATGCAATCAAGCCCCGACTTCCGGAAGGGGTGTATTTATTAGATAAAAAACCAACGCGGTTCGCCGCTCCCTTGGTGATTCATAATAACTTCTCGAATCGCATGGCCTTGCGCCGGCGATGCTTCATTCAAATATCTGCCCTATCAACTTTCGATGTAGGATAGAGGCCTACCATGGTTTCAACGGGTAACGGGAATAAGGGTTCGATTCCGGAGAGGGAGCCTGAGAAACGGCTACCACATCCAAGGAAGGCAGCAGGCGCGCAAATTACCCAATCCCGACACGGGGAGGTAGTGACAATAAATAACAATATAGGGCTCTTTCGGTCTTATAATGGAATGAGTACAATTTAAATCCCTTAACGAGGAACAATTGGAGGCAAGTCTGGTGCCAGCAGCCGCGGTAATTCCAGCTCCAATAGCGTATATTAAAGTTGTTGCAGTTAAAAAGCTCGTAGTTGAACTTCAGACCTGGCTGGGCGGTCCGCTTAACGCGTGTACTGTCTGGCTGGGCCTTACCTCTTGGTGAGCCGGCGTGCCCTTCACTGGTGTGCGTCGGGGAACCAGGACTTTTACCTTGAGAAAATTAGAGTGTTCAAAGCAGGCCTATGCCCGAATACATTAGCATGGAATAATAAAATAGGACGTGCGGTTCTATTTTGTTGGTTTCTAGAGTCGCCGTAATGATTAATAGGGATAGTTGGGGCATTGGTATTGAGTCGCTAGAGGTGAAATTCTTGGATTGACTCAAGACCGACTATTGCGAAAGCATTTGCCAAGGATGTTTTCATTAATCAAGAACGAAGGTTAGGGGATCGAAAACGATCAGATACCGTTGTAGTCTTAACAGTAAACTATGCCGACTAGGGATCGGCGACCTCAAATTTGATGTGTCGCTCGGCACCTTACGAGAAATCAAAGTCTTTGGGTTCTGGGGGAGTATGGTCGCAAGGCTGAAACTTAAAGGAATTGACGGAAGGGCACCACCAGGTGTGGAGCCTGCGGCTTAATTTGACTCAACACGGGAAACTCACCAGGTCCAGACATAACTAGGATTGACAGATTGATAGCTCTTTCATGATTTTATGGGTGGTGGTGCATGGCCGTTCTTAGTTGGTGGAGTGATTTGTCTGGTTAATTCCGATAACGAACGAGACCTTAACCTGCTAAATAGCCAGGCCGGCTTCCGCTGGTCTCCGGCTTCTTAGAGGACTGTCAGCGTCTAGCTGACGGAAGTTTGAGGCAATAACAGGTCTGTGATGCCCTTAGATGTTCTGGGCCGCACGCGCGCTACACTGACAGAGCCAGCGAGTTTTTCACCTTGGCCGGAAGGTCTGGTAATCTTGTGAAACTCTGTCGTGCTGGGGATAGAGCATTGCAATTATTGCTCTTCAACGAGGAATACCTAGTAAGCGTGAGTCATCAGCTCGCGTTGATTACGTCCCTGCCCTTTGTACACACCGCCCGTCGCTACTACCGATTGAATGCTTAGTGAGGTCTCCGGATTGGCGTTGGGAGCCGGCAACGGCACTCCTTTGCTGAGAAGCTGATCAAACTTGGTCATTTAGAGGAAGTAAAAGTCGTAACAAGTTTCCGTAGGTGAACCTGCGAAGGATCATTATTGAATATGCTTGACGGGTTGTCGCTGGCCTTTCGAGCATGTGCACGCCTGTCTTGACTCTATTCATCCACCTGTGCACCTATTGTAGTCTCTGTATTCGTGTGAGCGTCGAGGGAAGCGGCTTGACTCGGTCAGTGAGACCGGACTTGAGGATTGCCTTCTGGCTTTTCTCTGTGGCCGTGGAAATCGTGCCTCTCCCGAAACAACGGAGCTATGTCCTTTTATCATAAACCATGTAGTATGTCGTCAGAATGTATTCAATGGGCCTTCGTGCCTATAAAACCT